>OX401410.1:27145039-27197031 GCA_947846245.1 Cerastoderma edule
GAGAAATTGTTTAGTAATAGCAATTTCTCTTTTTTCCACAATGTTTTCCAGAGTTGTCTGCAAAAAACTGGTCAAATGTTGTTATTGTTTGGTAATACATTCAACATAAATTTTGAGCACTAAACTGACTATGTATTCGGGGTGCAGAATAACGAGTGATTTAAAGTTGTTAGAATTGGTTTCACAATGAATGTTATGATTGTTGGATGTCAGTGGACTAGGGGAAGAGTACCAGTCTCGGGACACAAACATTTTGAGTTTGAATCCTGTGAGTAAGAAGGTCTACCCTGTGACCTTTCATTAATCCAGATTCGGCCAGAACAGGTGAAGTATCCAGGAAACAGAATTGAGAGTGAGTAATGCAAAGTAATTGGAACTTGATTCACAATCAATAGAAAATACATATGACTAGACTAATGAATGTAAAACAAAAGAAGTTAATTATTGGAAATAAGATGAAATGTGAAGCAAATAAAAAATACTGCTTACAGATGACAAGGGCATTCTTTTACCCTTAGAATGCTGGTAATTTCCTAAAAATAGATTTTTGTGTTGTCTGCTTTCCTAAACCTTAAATATCTACTTAATATTGATGAGGAAAGATACTTAGAGTAGCAAACAGGTAAGATCACAGGCCAGCCACCAATTTACTTGGTGGCTGGCCTGTGATCTAACCTATTTGCATAAGCATGAAGTTAGTTCCAGCACTATAAGTGTTAAAGCCAATCAAGAATGATATACATGTTTGTACCATCGAAACATTCCAGAATGATAAAAGATAAACCTCCAAGCCTCAATAGTGCTATGTTTTTCATGGTATTGTCTCATGTTATTTTTAGATACCTGTATGGGGAGGTCAGCAAAGTATACAGAAGGGAAGAGAGTGAAGTGTTTCAGCCTTTGATGGGAGACCAAACATTGTGCCAGTTTAGAAAAGGAGTTTCCTTCCACTTTTATACATCAAATACACCCTGTAAGTGTTTCAACCTTTGATGGGAGACCAAACATTGTGCCAGTTTAGGAAAGGAGTTTCCTTCCACATTTATACATCAAATACACCCTGTAAGTGTTTCTACCTTTGATGAAAGACGAAACATTGTGTGAGTTTAGGAAGGGAGTCAAATAATACATCAAATACACCCTGTAAGTGTTTCAACCTTTGATGAGAGACAAAACAGTCTAGGAAGGGAGTCTTGTTCCTCATCTATACATCAAATACACACTGTATGTAATTTCAGACTTTTGTGGCAAACACCACTTTGTGTCTTAGTCAACAACAATAAATAATGGATGAGTTTTTTTCTTTATTATACACAGTTATTATTATTTATTATCTACTGTACTAAGAAACCACTGTGACAGACGAAGAAATTGTTTTGAAGGAAAAAATCCTCTTTTTGACACAATGTTTTCTACCATATGATACAAATATATTGTTATTTCTATGAATGTTTTCTGCTTTTTCTTTCTTTTTGGGCCAGTCACAAAATCTCATATTGGAAAAGGGATAAATCTAAATCATTCATATTTCATTGAGGAATATGTCAGCAATTTGTATTTGTGAACCCTTTTGTTGTGACATACATCTCTGGCATATTTTGGTAGGTGGTGATGCATCAATTTTCCCAAAGGAATCTGAAACAAATGGTGAAGAAAGGAATCGTGGTTATTCTCTTTCAAAACGAAAGCTCTCTACAAATGGAAATCCTGAAACTCTAGATAAACCAGGCAGCAAAGGCTGCAAAAGACAACGCACTCCAAGTCTGGATTGTGATAAAGGTGAGACGGAGGATGTTTGCTCGCTAGATTTAGGTATAGTGGATGATTATTCTGTCACCAGTCTTTCTTAATTAATTCTTGATTTTTTAAGGTTATAACATTGCATTAACAGTTATCTTCAACAAAAGTTGATAATTTCTTTATTTCATTAAGTAGAATCTTTGTGTCCAATTAAGAAATTAATCATCACAGCAGATTAAGAAAAAAAAATTAAGTCTTGATCAAGTATGGTTATGTTATGAACCTTTCATAAACAGCTGCTAACATTCAACAACCGAGTAAAGTTCAAGTTGTTCCAAATGATGAATCGTCTTCTGCTGTCACCATGGATACAACATGTTGTTCAGATACTCCACTAGATATTTACAGAACAGGCGCCAAATGTGTGGAAGGTGGCCTGCAAGATCCTTTGGGCGAGGGGGTTGACTATCATTCTATAGGAGCTTTCAGGTAAGAAAGGGTTTGGGGCAATAATGAAAGACTTTCTTTACGTTTGTATTGAAGCCTTGTACACTCTGTCTTCTTTTTCCATCAGTTTTACACTGGTCTATTAAAGGAACAATCTAACTGTGGCCGGTGACAAACAAATGTTGATAGGGAGATTTAGATACTATTTTAATATTTTACTTTACCTGCAAGATTAATGTGCTCAATCTTTACTTAACAGTTATGGATGTTGTTGAGAAGGAAATAAAAATATCTAGATTTTTATAACAATGTACATTTATGCTGACATTTTATGCATATAAGCTATTTTCCTTTATAACATTGAAATCCCTTTGAAGCTGATTGGTGGTTTTTACTCCAATATACTCTGAAGGTTCATTGTAATACTAAAGCAGTGTGAAGGACTTACTGTAGTGTTGTACTGAACCTTCAAATACTTTTTACCCCCATTAATGTACAGGACTCACTCTTGAACTGTAAACTATATGTTACCTGGATAACCTACTAATATTAGACTAGGAAGTGTGTCTTGCCAAAGGACATTCCACTGTGAAACAGATAATCCCTATCGAGAATCAAACCCAGGTTTGTTAGTCTCTTTTTCCCTGATGCTGTCTATTACGCCACTGCAGATCCTTTTATTTGAATGTTATGAAAGGATTAAAACATAAAAAAAAACTTAGTTCATTAAACTCTAAATTGCCTATGCCAATCCCAAAGGATCTACTTAAATGGTGTGAATCTTTTTGCAGAATAAAACCTGGGAGAGGGGAGAGAACTCTGTCTATGTCCTGCAGTGATAAGCTGGCCCGTTGGAACGTTGTTGGCTGCCAGGGGGCGCTGTTATCACATTTCATCAGGAAACCGGTCTACCTCGATACCATCACCATTGGAAGGTAGGTAACCCTTGACAACATCACTGTGACCCCTTGCTTTGAGGCATTCAGAATTCTTGGAAAAGGTTATGGTAAAGGGAGATTTCATTCAGTATTTTCTGATGCTTGTTTAAAGTGTTATATGGTGATAAAGTGCATATCAGGAAAATTATTTATGATTTACTTCGTACTTCGTAATACCTCTATTACTATTTACTTACTTATCTTATCAAGTACTGCAGCTGTTTCAGAAGACTTTGGAAACCATGGAGACAAAAAGGATAATTCGCTTCTACATGGGCAAATTATCTTTTTGTCACAATTGTTTCTATTTTATACCATAGAGAAAATGCCTTTTTATCATGCTAATTTTTATAGTCTGCCCATGGTGCTAATTTGGAACTTTTACCAATTCCATGAACCTGTTAACAAAGAATAATGACATTTGACAAGTTTGATGCAGACGACTCTGGAAAACATTGTGGGAAATTCCTCTTGACCAGCAATTTCTCCTTTTCTCACAATGTTTCCTGTCCATTTGAAGATTATTTTTGAACTTCATCACATTTTGAAATGATTACTGCAAACTTCCAATTTGGGAGAGTCGAAAATTTTGTGTTTGGTATAGGGTTAAGGGAGAATTAATCAATTAGGGTGATACCATTTGGGATCAGTCATATAAGCCTAGAAAATAGGGAAAAAAAGTTCATATTATTTCTTTAATTTCAAGAAAACAATCATGATATTTTCATTGTGTGTTTAGGTGTCCGTACAGTGCGAAGGCAATGGTCAGAGCTGTCCTGGGGAGATCGGAAGGTGTAAATAAACAATTACCACAAAACTACTGGGTCCACAAAATGAAGTGTTTACAAAGTACCCTGTGCTTTACGGGCAGTAAGGAAGAGGTCCAACAACAGGCTTGCAATACGATGAAAATAGTCCCAGCATCAGCAGGTTTGTTAGCATACTTTTTACAGGCATGTGAATTGTCAGATGTGGGTACCATTTTGCTAAACAGTTTTTGGTTAAGATTTGCGTAAGTCTAAAGCAACAATTCCTTTTATTTCAATATTGGGTGAAGCAATATTGCAAAGTAACACATCATTGGAATCGTCTCTCTGAGACGCTCCCTATGATATATCACGTTGCAATATTGTGATTTCAATGAAGACACTATCCATGTTTATCAATTATGACTTACACAAATATTTTCCTTAAGTCATTTAGTAAAACAGTACCCTGGTCTTGATTGCGGGCTTTTAGAATTTTCATTATCCTTCTTTGTTCATATTGAAGATGTTTGAATTCAGGCTTTGAGTAATGCTTTTCAAGTATGAGAATCCCTCAACAATAGAAGGCCTGTTTTTTTTGTTTCTTTTAGAAATTCACGGAATAATCATTACATTAGCAGCCAAAACTTCAAAATAAAAAAAGTTCATGACTGAGTATATACTTCTTGAAACCATGGCTGTATCAGGAGAACTGACTATTTGTTATGTCATTCAATAGGTTTTTACATCACATAAACATTATTTCACCAATGCCTGACTCATAAATGATGGAGTAAGGCCGAAAACCTTACTGCGTATAAGGGCTGTTCAAGCCAGGAAGAACCATCAGCATTCCCTGTCATCTTGGTGACTTCCTTCCGGGAAAATTCTAATGTTGTCACTGGGATCTGAACCCACACGGAGATGGGCCATGTGATGCCAAGGTTCTTGGCTTTCACATAAGACAGCATTTGCTACAAGCTGCTGTAACCATGAATCATGAAGTAGTTATAACAAACAGAAAAAATGGTTTCATTTTTTATGACCACATACAGCTACTTTCATTTTGGCTGTGATTCTTTTACATGCCAAAGAATCGTCACAATTTTTCTCTGACTATTGGTAACAGAATTAATAAGGTATTTCACACTAGAACGTTCTCTTTTGACAAGGAAGCAGTTGTTGTATTTTATACAGGGATTGCCTGGTATTACTCGGCCATTGGTACAGGAGTCACAGATGTTACTGTAAATGGAAAACGGCAGGGAATCACACTAAAGAATATGGACAAGCCAGAGGCGAGGTATAAACCGATTGATCATCTTTCAACTTGAATTGTTGGGATCATTAGCCCATAGAATGCTGGGAAATTTTCTTGAAATACAGATATTTGATGTCTGCTTTCCAAAACCTTAAATATCTGCACAATTTTGGTGAGGAAAGATTCTGAGAGTAGCAAACAGGTTAGATCACAGGCCAGCCACCAATTGACTTGGCGCCTGGCCTGGATCTAACCTATTTGCATAAGCATGAAGTTGGTTCCAGCACTATAAGGGTTAGGTCGTAAGATTGGTTACTTTTTCATTCATCAATTGATATGTTTATATGGGGTTTAACGTTGTGTCAATAATTCCTTAGTTATCTTATGGTTTTCTGGATTGTCCTGTTGAAGGTTAGGGTTTTGAAGTGTCTTGCCAAATATCACAGTTTCAAGACTGCCACCTGAACCACTGGACCTTCTTTATCAATTGACAACAGTAGATGTTTCATTTACAATTTTACACACTTTAATTGCATCCAATGGATTTTGTTTCCCTTGAAGGTCAAAACATAACACAATTTTTCAGAACGAAGCTATTTCATTCTCTTTATTAATGCAAGGTTGGCCAAAATTCTTTTGAGGTTTATGTCATTATGACATGACTTGTTTGCCTATCACTACTATTTTGTTCATGCTTGGAAGCGAAGAGTGGTATGAAAAAACATTTTTTGCTACTGTTAAAGAAATGCCAAGATCATGAATGGGTGCACTGATTCATAATATGATGAAAATCATCATTCTGCTGAAGTCTTTAAAGCCATACTTGCGCTCATTTACATTTAAAATGTAAAAGTTCTGAAATAATTGAAAATTAACTAAAAAGTACTTTAAATTCCCTTCTGAGGAATTGAGACTGATACACGTTCACATGATGCTTTTAAAAGAGTGAATACTATAGGGTTTGTTTACAATTAGTGATAAAACCAGGTCAGCCAAGAAACGCTTGGAACCAATAAAACCCAAGGAATTCTCCATTTTGAATGTTCACATGATCAGTATTGGATATGAGACAGTATTTATATGTGTTTCACGAGATTTCTAAAACCAGGCGATCGCCACTCATTAATCCGAGCGTTCCTTGCTATTTTGGATGTTACACAAATGTAAACAATGAAGTTAAATGGGTGGGCACCAAATTTGCGAAAATAGCACTTCGCAAAATAGATAATAAATAGTGCAGGCATTATATTGTCATGAACCTGTGGTTATTCGCTATGTCTCAACATATTCTATCATGATTTATAACTATTATTAACCAGCTTTGCAGTTTTTCTGAGCACTAGTATGTATTTATGAAAATTCTTATTCAACATCAGCTTTTTTAATATGACAAGCCACACTGTAATGGTAGGAAAATTTGCAATTATGACTGTTTTAATAAAAGTTAGTTACATGTTTATTTCAGAAGCTCTGTATGCAGTAAAGCACTGTTTGAAACTTTTCTGACCGTTAAGGCTGATATCCATCTAGATGCCCTGCCAGAATCATTAAGGTAGTATGGACATTATTAAACCCTTATATGCTGGAACCAACTTCATGCTCATGCAAACAGGTTAGATCCAGGCCAGCCGCCAAGTAAATTGGCGGCTGGCCTGTGATATAACCTGTTTGCTACTCTGAGTATCTTTTTTCAACAAAATTAACCAGATATTTAAGGGTTTGAAAAACAGTTGACACAAAAATCTATTTTTAGAAAATTACCAAGATTCTAAGGGTTCCCTTATCCTTGTTTAGCTTCATCTGTGTATGGGTCTCTTGTGAACTGTTTTGCAACATTAAAGCTCTGAGTGTCATTTGCTTGGAACAAATATTATGCAGAACTGGGCAAGAAATACCAGGATAATGGAAAGATGCTGCAATATATCATTGAAATACTGTCATAGTTTGCATGAATTGAATTATTTAGTCATCTTAGTGTGGTTCAATGTAAGACTACGGTAAGTCATTACTTTTTGTGGGACTTTTTATATTTAGTATAAGCTTGCTATTGCAGACGTAATAAAAGAATGAAATGAAACAGAACATTTTCTTTATGATATTTGGTAGAAATTATTGTGAAAAATGGAATCATTGCTTAGTATAAGCTCTTTTTTCTTTTGCCACAGTACTGTAGTTTCTTAAGTTATCTGCAGCAAATGCTGTGAGGTTCAGCAATTTGTAGATAAGGGGATGAGTGCTCTCCTGTTTTATAGCATTTTGAGCCTAGTGATGGTATAAACAAAAAATACTACTGCGAAAAGCATGAAATCAGTGTGACCATTAGTCAATTATTTAGTGTTGACAATAATTGCAATTTTGTTTCAGGCCTTGGTCACAACAAAAACTGGAGTCCATTTCAAATTCAGTTTTTCTACATGAGACTTTTGGGAAAAGGGTAGGGTTAAAGCAAGTTCCAATTACAAAAAAAAAGACAAGAATAAGGAAAATGCAAATGTCAACTATTGTTAAGTTTTAACTAAAGATTTGCTGACAAAAAGCTTTAAACATTTTCCCATATATAACCACAATAAAGAATATTTTAAGTCATTTAAAGATATTTTAAAGATTTAGGGAAAGGCAGTCTGTTGCAAGTATGGTACATTCAACAATGGATTATTCTTACAATGGATAATTAACAATTTGTCGGGCTCAAGGCAAGACTATAGGAAGTAACTCTAACAATAGAAGCACTTATAAAAGTGTACCATTGAAGCATTATTCTTTATAATGCTAATCATAATGCGTGCTAAATGACCTTAGCTGTCGATGCGCCTTAAAACACCATTCATTCATTCATTCATTATAATGCTAGAACCAACTTCATTCATATGCAAACAGATTGGATTCAGGCCTGTGATCTAACCTGTTTGCTACTCCTCATCAAAATTAGGCAAATATTTATGATTTTTTAAAGCAGATGACACAGAAATCTATTTTTAGAACATTACCCAGGATTCTAAGGGTTATTGTTATATGTTCTTATTCCACCAGGAAGGAGGACCTATTCAGCTACAGGGATTTCAAGATGGCGGCGACACAGTATCAAACGGCCTGGAAAAGGTTATTACAGCACTTCAAAACCTGGCAGCGCAAACCAGATGGTTATTTAGACTTTACATGACATGTACATGTATTTTTTTTCATCAAATTCATTAAAACTCATTTTATCAAAGAAAGGAAAAAATTCTGTTCTCATTTCTATTTGAAAAAAAAAATCTTGTAAAAAATTAAAAGATGTTGCTTCAAATGTACTTGCTGTGAAATGTCTTTACAAGTAAAGTATAACTCAAAAATGATTTCTGGACATGCTGAGATTTTGAATTATCAAGTTTCAGTCAGCTTTATGGTGTTTCAAGTTCCACAAACTCAGAAAGTAATAATTGTGCAAAAAGGATAAGCAATTCAGTTAGCTAAAACTAAATGGTTGCCTTATGACCAGTACTTTTGTACAGAAATTGATTCAAGCAATTGTAAGCATTGATATTATAGACCTCACACTATATTTTGAGCTTGAATACCATATACCCTACTCAAGATTGTATCAAGAAAGTGATAATGGTCCCACATTCACACTATATTTTGAGCTTGAATACCATATACCCTACTCAAGATTGTATCAAGAAAGTGATAATGGTCCCACATTTAGTAAATATACAATGGGCACTAGTACTGGTTTTACATGGTGATTATAAAACCTTGTCTTACATTCAATGTAAAACAATGGATACCTTGATAGATATTGTGGATGAAAATACCTTAATCTAACACATTATTGGGCACAGTTAAATAATTTCCCAAACATAATTTGGATAGCAAATTTTAGTGGAATAAATCTAAATTGAATGTGCATCAATGAAAGGTCCTAAAGTGGACCCCACTTCTAGCAATGTGCATCAATGAAAGATCCTAAAGTGGACCCCACTTCTAGCAATGTGCATCAATGAAAGGTCCTAAAGTGGACCCCACTTTTAGCAATGTGCATCAATGAAAGATCCTAAAGTGGACCCCACTTCTAGCAATGTGCATCAATGAAAGATCCTAAAGTGGATCCCACTTCTAGCAATGTGCATCAATGAAAGGTCCTAAAGTGGACCCCACTTCTAGCAATGTGCATCAATGAAAGGTCCTAAAGTGGACGCCACTTCTAGCAATGTGCATCAATGAAAGGTCCTAAAGTGGACCCCACTTCTAGCAATGTGCATCAATGAAAGGTCCTAAAGTGGACTCCACTTCTAGCAATGTGCATCAATGAAAGGTCCTAAAGTGGACCCCACTTCTAGCAATGTGCATCAATGAAAGGTCCTAAAGTGGACGCCACTTCTAGCAATGTGCATCAATGAAAGGTCCTAAAGTGGACCCCACTTCTAGCAATGTGCATCAATGAAAGGTCCTAAAGTGGACCCCACTTCTAGCAATGTGCATCAATGAAAGATCCTAAAGTGGACCCCACTTCTAGCAATGTGCATCAATGAAAGGTCCTAAAGTGGACCCCACTTCTAGCAATGTGCATCAATGAAAGGTCCTAAAGTGGACTCCACTTCTAGCAATGTGCATCAATGAAAGATCCTAAAGTGGACCCCACTTCTAGCAATGTGCATCAATGAAAGGTCCTAAAGTGGACCCCACTTCTAGCAATGTGCATCAATGAAAGGTCCTAAAGTGGACCCAACTTTTAGCAATGTGCATCAATGAAAGGTCCTAAAGTGGACCCAACTTTTAGCAATGTGCATCAATGAAAGGTCCTAAAGTGGACCCCGCTTCTAGCAATGTGCATCAATGAAAGGTCCTAAAGTGGACCCCACTTCTAGCAGGTTTAGAAACCACGTCCTGAGGGAGGCACTTTATCCATGGAACACTCTCCTGCAAAAAGATGTCAACACACCAAAAGTCTGAAACTGATACTCATTGTTGAAACAGAATACCTAGTCTAAATGCGGATCAATATTAAAATCTTGTATTCACAGTATTTCAAAATCTATAAATCAAACCCTTTTATAGTGGAGGAGATATAAGAATGATCTTCAGACAGTTTGTATGTGTACCTGCAATATAGGGTTTAGAGAAGTGCTAAAGATTGTAGCAAGGATAATACACTTCCTATTTGGACATTTGATACAAGTATGATTAGCATTACAAGACACATTTATGAGAGATACACCTTTTATCTGGACCTTTAATACATGCACCATTAGCAGGACACATGTTTATGAGAGATTAACCTCTTATATTGAACTTTGATTCATGTACCATAAGCAGGACACATGTTTATGAGAGATAAAACTCTTATCTGAACCTTTGATACATGTTCCATTAGCAGGACACATGTTTATGAGAGATTAAGGTCTTATCTTAACCTTTGATACATGTACCATTTACAAGACACGTATTTGAGAAACATTTTTCTTATCTGGACATTTGAAACATGTACTATACTATCAACAGAACTCATGAAAGCAATGAAAGAATTCATTAAGGATCTAGCGCGAGACAAGCCCAAGTTTTTCACCAAAAAAGGACTTGATCTAGTCTTGCATTAAGGACGTTCTCGGTAGTTTTTACTGTGCACTGAATCTGCGCATCCACGGGAGTAAATACATCTGTTACCGAAGCGATACTTGCATAGAAGTCGGATAAACATTTGCATTTGGATGAAATTTACTGTCGACTATGCAATTTTTTTCAAAGAATAATCATATTATCCATAAAATTATACTAGGTTATTAACGTTATTATATATTTTTCAAGCATAGTAAGCCCCCAGCTTCTATTTTTCAAGTTTAAAGTTATTTTTGTCGATTTTATAATTGTTTTTCAAATACAGTTACCATGGAAACTGTCATTTTACAGAAAAACTAACTCGCCAACATATACTTTTTTTTGCATTTCAAGATCGAATTTTACTTCACATACTGAAAAATAAGAAAATTCTATGAAAGGAATTTTGAAATATCTTCATTTCTTTGAAATATACATACCAATTTTCATTGTTTTTTATTGAATACAAAAATTTGAAAAACTGATTTGGATTTCAAAAATTGTTCAGATTGTAACAATTCAAAACAACATTGAACAATAAAGTCTTCAATGTATGAATTCATGTTTTTTGTGCTTAAAAACCTTCAAGAATTGTTTAAATTACCTCTGAAAATGGTATGGTCAATTTGACATTTTTGCCCCAAACGGTTACCATGGAAACTCTCATTTTACAAAAAAAAATAACTCGGCGACCTGCACTTTTCTTTTCATTTTTGCATTGACAATAAAATTCTAAATAACATATCAAAAATTCAGATTATTCTATGAAAGGATTATTTTGTTTTAAAACTGTAGAACATGTCCTTAAACCCATAACATGATTGCGAGAGCATTGAAGACTCAATCAACATGACTATATTATTTTTTTCTGTGGTGTTTAATCACATTAACAGCTTTTCTGTAATATCACTTAACCCTTTACCAAACGGCAAATTTTCAGCTGTCCCAAATTGAAAGAGTTTGCAGACGACATTTCCAAATGAGAGGAAATTGGAAAATTATCCTCCGATAGGGCAGAAAACATCGTGGGAAAAGGAGCAATTGCTCGTTAGGAGCTATTTCTCCTTTTTCCACGATATTTTCCATAGATGTCTGCAACAAACCAGTCAAATGTCGTTATTGTTTGGTAATGGCAATCTGAACACATCGGGTTTATCCAATGAAAACACCTCTGAAATAATAGGGATGACGCCATATTGTTTCCCGCGAGAATGACGTCACTTGACTTTCGTTTCTAAAAATAGATCTTGAATGTAAAATCCAAAAAGTCGTTAAATTTGATCGAGGAAACAAGTACACATGTCGCAACAACAATTTCGCCATTTGATATGAATTACTGTTTAAAAAATGATTTAAAAGGATGTCCAACACTTCCATACACATTGAACTACTTAACGTCAGAAAATGTGTTAATTGGCGGATGCTGATTTACCCGAAAAATTGTAACCCAACACTTATATCCGAGGTGTATTTCACAGCTCACGGAAATACCCGAGTAGTTCCGATTGTGGTAATGGGTTAAATAACCGACATCAGTGTATTGAAAAAGATGTTTAGCCTAGACACCATGGATGTTGGTTGGTATAAGGAACCCATGGTCATGAGGCGTATCTTTCAGTCATTCATATATAAGAAGTAGGTTAGAAAATTGTTGAATATAAGGGATAGATAATAATTTCTTTGTTTCAAGGGATAGATACTAATTCCTTTGTAATGGATAAAAGGGTCTATGACAGATAAATAACTCAAAGGCTTCTTAAACCCTTATATATTACTTTATTTAGTGAGAAAACAATAATTTGATCAAAAATAGCTGGACCTAAATGAGATCGCATATTTTGAACTAAGTTCACTTTCATCCCATTTTTGTTATTCATAAATAAGTTCTTCAGACTATTACTTCAAACATTACTTATTTTTTCAATAACATCTGCTAAACATAACTTATATGAACCAGGACAGTTTTAAAACTATCTGGTGAATATCTGTCACTAACATTAAGATGATGAGCACTAAACGAAAAATATAACAGAAATGTGACTTCTTTGCACAGACCTTAATAAGTAAGATTGGCAATGAATTAAAATTAATAATTCATACAACAAGACAAGATTGCACACAACATTTCTAAGTGAAAGAAAGAAATGAAACAATTGTTCAATGAGTTTATTTGATCAGTACTGATACAAGTGATGGCCAATTACCAAACAATAACGACATTTGACCAGTTTGTTGCAGACAACTCTAGAAAACATTGTGGGAAAAGGAGAAATTGCTCATAAAGAGCAATTTCTCCTTTACACATAATGTTTTCTGCCCTATCATTAGACAATTTTTCAATTTCACCACATTTTGAGATGTCGTCAGCAAACTCTTCCAATTTCGGACAGTCGAAAATTTGGCATTTGGTAAAGGGTTAATCAATAAATCATTATAGGAAGAAATGAATAAATGTATGCTTCCTTTTATAAAGTCCTTTTTTTTTACCAAAATTAATTTTAGTTTACATGAACAATATGAAATACTTCTACATAATACAATCAAACAAATACTGAATGAATCTCAATTCCAATACATCTAAAACAGTAAATCAAAAGAGAACATTGCGATTAAATGATATTTTGCATGAATTGAACATTACCTTTTTGTCACACTGATTTATTTCACTTTTTTTTCCAAACTGACTGAATACAGAAATACACAATATTGCATCATATTTCATATAGATCTATTGAGAAAAGGAATTATGAACTGATCAGATTAATAAATATCACACCAAAGAGTTAGACAGGTCTAGCTGGGTAAAAGGCTATTTTCAACTGCTTACTTCTTTATTTGGTCTATATACCCTATATAGTTGGTACTTGTCTGAATTCTCTGTGTGAGACAATTCAGATGACCACCCACAATATAGGATTTAACCCATTTTTTTTTAAAACTAGCTTTCAAAACTCATTAATGCAGCTTATCTGTACCTTTTGTCACATTTCTGACAAATTTCGAGCATTCATCATTTTGAAAACGTTATGGAAAAAGCAGAATCTACCTTATAAAAGTAATTGGGCCCTTGCTTTTAAGTTATCTCATTATTTTTCGGACATTGTTTGTAAATATTATCATGATTTATTAAAAAAATAGAATAGAATTAAAGAAGCCTTGCTTTTAAAATACTGTTTGGTTTTCATAATTCAGTACTACACCAATATGATGTAAAGCTTTTAAAAAGATAACAACAAACGATTAAACATAAGTGCACTAATCATACTGAGGGTAATAGCTATCAAAATGTGATAATAACATATCGCCTGGATCATTTCTGCATCCAAATTCAGGATCCATGCAGACCTTATGGGACCTGAAAATATACAAAGCAAATGATTTTTCAAAACTATAACGTAAACAAATATTCTCTGTGACATGTATAAATTATTCATGAGGCTTTGCTCATGATGTAGAGAATATATGGTTTGTGCTGGGTTGAAGAATGTTTATCCTGTGAACCTATGAAAACTGTGAAGGCGAGCTCTACTGACCCCTCCTCAGTTTAACTAAACAATAACGACATTTGACCTCTTTGTTGCAGACAACTCTGGAAAACTTTGTGGGAAAAGTTTCTACCTTATCAAAAAAAACATTTTTCAATTTCATCACATTTTTAAAAGTTCTCTGCAAACTCTTTCAATTTGGGACAGTTGAAAATTTGGCGTTTGATAAGGGTTAAAACTGAACCAGAACACCCCTCTCCATCTCAGCACCAATAATATATTTAATTAATTCTGTCTTCAAGAAGAATCATTGAAGAAGATGCTAAAATATAAATCTATAGATACATGCATATCCCTTAAGACTGATCAAATTCCGTAAGACTGAATTACTAAAAAGTTCTATTATCAAATAAAAAAAAGAGGGAGAAAAGTGTGTTAAATAAAAAAGAAATCATCTCAGATGACCAACTTTTCCAGAACAAAAAAGATCATGTCACTATGATATTGAGTAGAGAAACCACTGTGAAAAATGCATAGATTGCTCCATAAGATTTAGAAAGCAATTTATCCTGTGTTTCTTAGTTGCCACTATGACTTCTGCAATAGACATGGTGTAATGTTTTATCACAAGCCATAGGACATGACTTACAGCTGCCTTTAAAGCGTCATCCAGATCTTTGATGATGTCTGCCTCATCCTCAATTCCAACTGACAGACGAATGAGACTGTCTGAGATTCCAAGTTTCTCCCGCTCTTCGGCTTTGACAGAGGCGTGTGTCATCACACATCTAAAACAGATCATAAATACATTACCACTTAAGGACCACAATGGATATAAGACTTTTTTTTCTTCATCAATTGGGAAAGGGTCTGGAGCCAAGCTAATTGGGAAATTTGTGTTGTTGCGGTTTGTTTTCTTATAATTGGGAATTTTAGGATTTGTTTTCAAATGATAGAGAACTCTTCAGAAGTAACTTATTTCTTCTTTAAAATTACGGGCACTGCAGAAAAAGTACAGTAACTTTGTCAATACATGCTTTGAGTCATGAGTCTGTATTTGATTTTAAGTGTTCTGTTACAAATAAATAGAGGGGATTCTAACAGCTCAAATGTTTCTAATTTGGGAAAAAAATCTTGACTTTGGGGGAAAATGTTACCTAGATTTGATTGGGAAACAGTCCTTTTACCTGACCCAAACAAAGAAGGGGAATAAATAAATAAATAATAAAAAAAAAAACGCTGGATCTATAAGAAATTTTTCTCTTTTTTGTATTAACCTTGATATAAATGTAATTCTGGCATGGTTCATAACACAATCATTTAAATTTCATTCAAGGCATTATTTATTTAAGATGTGTTGTTGGTTATTGTCTAGTTGCTCAATATTGAAATGCACCTATCTACAACCTAATGCCAAATATTTGCCTCTTAAAGCAGACGACTTTCAAAAAGCATTCAAAAGAAGAAATTGCTTGTCACAAGCAATCTTGGTTGATATGAAAAAGAAATGAAGTTCAAAATCAAAAAGAAATGATGTTCAAAATCTCAAACAATCATGAGAAATAAACACTTAGAGGTGACAAATAAAAACCAAGCATGGAAAAGTTGCATAATTATGAGCAAATTTGTTGATGATGTTCTATTGGCGATTTACACCCATTTTCAAAGCAGGAAGATGTACAACACATTCTGTTATTCTTATGCTCTGTACTTACATATTCAGAACACATTCACCCTGCTTTCATTTATCAAGAAGGAAGCTGTACAACACATTCTGTTATTCTTATGCTCTGTACTAACATATTCAGAACACATTCACCCTGCTTTCATTTATCAAGAAGGAAGCTGTACAACACATTCTGTTATTCTTGTGCTCTGTACTAACATATTCAGAACACATTCACCCTGCTTTCATTTATCAAGAAGGAAGCTGTACAACACATTCTGTTATTCTTATGCTCTGTACTAACATATTCAGAACACATTCACCCTGCTTTCATTTATCAAGAAGGAAGCTGTACAACACATTCTGTTATTCTTATACTCTGTACTAACATATTCAGAACACATTCACCCTGCTTTCATTTATCAAGAAGGAAGCTGTACAACACATTCTGTTATTCTTATGCTCTGTACTAACATATTCAGAACACATTCACCCTGCTTTCATTTATCAAGAAGGAAGCTGTACAACACATTCTGTTATTCTTGTGCTCTGTACTAACATATTCAGAACACATTCACCCTGCTTTCATTTATCAAGAAGGAAGCTGTACAACACATTCTGTTATTCTTATGCTCTGTACTTACATATTCAGAACACATTCACCCTGCTTTCATTTATCAAGAAGGAAGCTGTACAACATATTCTGTTATTCTTATGCTCTGTACTAACATATTCAGAACACATTCACCCTGCTTTCATTTATCAAGAAGGAAGCTGTACAACACATTCTGTTATTCTTATGCTCTGTACTTACATATTTAGAACACATTCACCCTACTTTCATTTATCAAGAAGGAAGCTGTACAACACATTCTGTTATTCTTATGCTCTGTACTAACATATTCAGAACACATTCACCCTGCTTTCATTTATCAAGAAGGAAGCTGTACAACACATTCTGTTATTCTTATGCTCTGTACTTACATATTTAGAACACATTCACCCTACTTTCATTTATCAAGAAGGAAGCTGTACAACACATTCTGTTATTCTTATACTCTGTACTTACGGAAGCTCAGCAAGGCTTTCAAATCCTCCCAAACTTTCTGCCAATGTAAAGATCTGAAAAGAAATACAAATCACAATTTCTATATAGCCTGGAAACAGTGCAGTGTTGTGGTTGGAGTAAGGGAACAGATTACAAGATCTGACATCTAAGACCCAATCACTCAGATGCAGGGATCACGAAAATGCAGTTTTTCGACTGATTTCAAGTTGATATTTTAAGAAAAAAAAACATCTGGATATTACAGACAAATATGGCACTTGATATGCTAACAGTATTTTTAAAATTCCAAAATAAGTCCACTAACTGTAATTGCCAAGTCAAACAATGCCCAAGAGAAATACAACATTTTGGGCTTGATTAAATAATCAAATTACATGTACTACACTTAAAAAAAGTACACACAACATACTTGTTCCATGAAAATAGACATTATAAATTTGCGCTCTGTCAATGTGTAGTGATGCATTGTAGTTTCTGAAACTCAAAGGAATGCCAAGTTGCAAAGTATGATAACATCAAATGTTTGCTTCCTTTGCCAATACAACCATTTTATAATTATTTAGCATATTTTCAGCCATCTCTTGGATTAATTGAGATTCTAAGATTTCGTGATCCCTGCTCAGAACAGTCATTACATCATATTTGGGCAGACTTTGTTATGCACATATCATACCTTAAAAGCATGAATAAACAAACTACAGGAAGCATGAACTAATTTACTAATTTGGTGACAAATTGTTGGAACCAACAACTACACGCCTATTAATGTAGATATTAGATCTGGTGTTTAGTCGAACCTCATTAATCTGATCTTGTTAATCTGAATTATTTGCCATTTGGACAGATTTTGTAGGGAATGGTCCTTGCCTTCATTAATTTCACTGTTTAATCCGGAAGATCTGGTTCGACCAGACAATAAAAGTCGGGAACCAAGCCTAACTTCTAATAGTATATGCGCATGACTAATCCGGAAACCAGCATGATTAATTTCTTTTGCCGGTTACCTACATTTATTGACGATACAGTAATCCAACATTCACACCTTTGGCAAATTTGCATGTATGCTTGATCATAAAATGTCACCAAGTGTAGTGTAATGAAAGGTGTTGATTGTTTGTAAATTGGCCATTTAGTCAGTTAACTGGTCTAACCTAATTGTAAATATCGTCGCGTGCAGAAAGTCGAGCTTGTACAAGGTGTCAACTCGCTGCATTGACAACGATCAGAAGACAATTTTGGGCAATCATTTTCAACTATTACGTTTTTTTACTTCATAGTAATTACTATGAGAAATGGTGTATAGGTAAACATTCACTGGAAACTCGCAGATTGTTTATTCCGGATAATTTGTTAATACAAACATTACTACTGGGATCGAAAGTGTTCGGATAAACGAGGCTTGACTGCATCTACATTGTTTGAGCTATAAATAAGTTTTTTGTATGTTGTGATTGCTCACTTTTGTTCATTTGGATGTACTGCAAATAGAAATATGAAGTCAGCTATTGTTTCCTTATATATATGATAAGAGAAATCTTGCATGCCCTCAGGTTAAACACATGATCAATAGTATTTCAGTTATGTTACGGCTTTCCAAGTACTAGGTAGCCTTGGCTAAGAGAGAATCCCACAAAAAATCTAAATGTTGATGTTGAGGAATGAACATGGGACCCAAATGTCATCAAAAGTCCTCCACCTTAATCAATCACCGGGCCATGTAGGACCTCAATACTGATTTGAGCCTCACCTTGAGATGCTGAAGGAATGTGCGACTCTCCTTTTCTCCCCCTTTAATGTAGAATGTGACCATACCACTATAACCCCTCATCTGTTTCTTGGCAAGCTCATGTTGTGGGTGGCTAGGCAGGCCTTTAGACAGAAATAAAACATGAACATTTACATAACTTCTTACTCCATAATACTTCGTTTTGCCATATCGGCTTTATAAATATCTCTTAAGAAACCACTGTGGAAAGAAGGATAATAGTTAAGTTGGTGGCAATGACCACATCTGAATGACAGCTACTCTGTATATAACTGCAAGCTGGTTTGCCTGTGTAGTTTGCTTTGTATTGTTGGTAACAGGGAATCTGTGATATGCAGCCAACCACCACCCTAAATGGTTTATCAAAACAGACTTAACACCATTGAATTTCTTTCCTTTGTCAGATTACTTCAGTCGTTCTTGGTGTACATCAGTCTGGGCCGGAACTGTTCGCTTTACACCAAATAGTCCAGGCCTGACCAACGTATACCCAGAACAAAGTACATTTAATCCGAAGAATGAGTTTCAAAATGGGAGTTTATGGGTTTTCTACCTCAAACTATAACTTTGATTTCTAACATGTACTCCATGATAACTGATTTGACGCATCTGCCGCAGAAGACTTTTGAAACCACTGCTTGATAATGCATAATTCACCTTTTTTTCGAACAATTAGCATAAAAAGACATATTGAAGGTTCAATGCAAGTCTAAAGTAGGTGCTTCATATTTGCCATTTATCTATATTTTTACATATGGTTTTTACATCATATCAACAATATTTCAGTTATGTTCTGATGCATGTCTCTCAATGCTAGTTGAAGACCCCATACTAAATTGCCAATAAGGTATGGTCAAGCCAGGTAGAACCAATCGGGATTCCCTAAGTTAGTCAGGCAACTATCTCATGAAAATCCAAATGTTGTCACACTTCACATTTGTAAAGAACTTACTCTAGTCTTGCTTCGAACCTCTAACATAGTCCCAAGTACATGTAGATAACAGAAGGTTACCTGGATGAATGACCTTAAAGACCCTGATGAAAGGTTACCAGGATGAATGACCTTAGTGACCCTGATGAAAGGTTATCTGGATGAATGACCTTAGTGACGCTGATGGAAGGTTACCTGGATGAATGACCTTAGTGACCCTGATGAAAGGCTACCTGGATGAATGACCTTAGTGACCCTGATGAAAGGTTACCTGGATGAATGACCTTAGTGACCCTGATGAAAGGTTACCTGGATGAATGACCTTAGTGACCCTGATGAAAGGTTACCTGGATGAATGACCTTAGTGACCCTGGGATTGCCTTCAAGAAACTTGGCCACCGCTAGGCCGTTCTTCATGTGCTCCTTCATACGAACATGGAGGGTCTTGAGCCCTCTGTTGACGAGGTAACAATCAAATGGTGAGGGAACGGGGCCAATTGCTGAAATAAAATAACATCCAGGGTTTTACTTAATGACTTATGGAAAAAACTTATGTATGTCAAGACTGAGATACATGGCTAGTATCTTGAACTAAAGTACAATATTGCAATGTGTCATGTCATTGGAATGGTCTCAAAGAGACCATTCCAATGACATGTCACTTTGAAATATTGCTTGTCTCAATATCGAAATAGAATGGAATGTTGTTTTGAACTTAAGCAAATGTTAAGATGAGTAGGGCCTATCTGTCTTTTGTATCAAGTATTTAGATTGCAGAAAATCCTTTTGTTTATATGTAGGATTAACACTGTGTCAACAGCATTTTAATTATTTACAGCTTTCCTGGAATCTCCAGTACTAGATAAGGTTCTGTAGAGTCTTGCCCATAGACACGCCCACAAAATATCCCAATGCTGCAGGTGAGGATTCAGCCCGGGAACCTTGTGTCTCAAGTCCTACTTCTTAACCACTGGGCCATTCAGGACCAATGCCCTTTATAACAAGAAAATGTTGCTCTCCATAATATGCCAAATTAACAAAATCTATTTGTAAATAGTTTAAACTTTTTTTTTACATCGACTGTGACTGAGGCTTAAAGCTTATTAAATTCACTCTTGATGAGTGCTTCCTGGATACTAAACCAGTACTAACACCCTTTTGTAGGCTTGTCCCAGCAATTTTATCCCCACCTTAGGGGATTGAACCTGAACCTTGGTGCAAGAAGCAAACACTCTACCTCTGCGCCACTGGGGTAAGTAAGCTCTCATACAATAACCCAAACTAAATGGTACAAACCATTTTGCAGGAACTTCAGTCTCTCTGCCAACTCATCACTGTTTGTACACAGACAGCCCATCACTACATCAGAGTGACCTGAAACATAATACATACTTCAATCATAAACATAATACATACCTCAATCATAAACATAATACATACTTCAATCATAAACATAATACATACTTCAATCATAAACATAATACATACTTCAATTATAAACATAATACATACTTCAATCATAAAAAATCTTCTTACTGTGACCAGTAATCTGGAGAAAACATGCAGGCAGCTTTTAACCTTATAACCAAAATAGAAAAAAAATAATACACTTGTAAACAATGAACTTTGAATTATAAATATAAGAAATATTTTCTTGTTCCAAGAAATGCACATTTGATTGAATTAATAAAAACTATCAAAGAACTGTCTGATAAAAAACTTTAATTGATTAAACAAAAGACTTTTACACTACACTGATAGTATTGCATATACTATTTTAATATTTTCTAAATTAAAAGAAACATATTGACATTGCCATCACACTAC
This sequence comes from Cerastoderma edule, assembly GCA_947846245.1. Lineage (NCBI taxonomy): Eukaryota > Metazoa > Mollusca > Bivalvia > Cardiida > Cardiidae > Cerastoderma > Cerastoderma edule. Next base: position 27,166,489 of record OX401410.1, read on the forward strand.
TGGCATATATATGGAACATCAGACTAATTGAGATTTTCAGATCCCAAAAGAAAGCACTTGTTTCATCAATTTTAAAATAAATAGGTTTAATCAAGAGTAATAATCTTACCATTCATGTATTTTGTAATGGAATGCATGACCAAATCTGCCCCTAAATCAAGAGGTCTCTGAAAAGAAAACGGATGAAACACTTTACAGCTTTGTGAAAAACCTAGCAAGTTAAAACTTATTTATCTTTCATCAATCATTATTAATTTCTCTCTCAACAATTGGTTCCTGGATTCTAAACCAGTACTCGCTCAGATTTAAGGGCTAGTCATGGCAATTTACACTTCGGACCTGGGACCCTTGGAACAAGAGGCTGATGCTCTACCTTTGCATCAACGATAAAACTAGTTAAAGAAAATCTGTTTTATGAGAGGCAAATATGTAGTGAGAAAACAAAATTGTCACATAGGTTGTTGTCTGCAGCCGAAATATTTGATCCAGTAATTGTTAGGTAAACAGATTAATAAAATAACCAAGTAATTGAAACAACTTCAATTCTTTTCCAGACAACCAATTTTTTTTATTTCCTAAGGGCTGGTCAAGGCGGGTAGAACCATTGGCATTCCGTAAGTCAGTCGGGAGACTGCCTCTCATGAAATTCCATATCCCTCTCAGGATTTGAACCCACCCGGAGAGGGGCCATGTGATTTCAAGTTCTGTACTCTAACCACTAGGCCACGGAGGCCCCCTTTCCATTATTTAAATTGAAAGTGTGCAATGACAATTATATTGCAATGATATTTTTGATTATATCTCAAAAGGTCTGCACTTCATTTCCAGCAGATTGTGACAGGTAACCTGTTCACCAATTGTCTTATTTGTAATAGTTTGACTCATCCAAAGTATATGCGACAGAAGTTGCCCATTACAAAGTACAATTTTTTTCTTTTCTTTGTTATATTGGATAGAAATAACAAAAGGAGAAATTGCTCATCATGATCAATTTCTTCTTTGATAAGAATGGTTTCCTGACGTATTTTCACATGAAATCTTCTTCTGGTTGGATCTCTCAAGAGCATCAGATTAAGTTATAAAAACAAGATATCTCATAAAAAATCTCCTGTTATCACAGTAGTATCCAAAGTATTTTTCTTCAGACTTGTCAAAATACTTATTGATAAGTAAGGGGTTAACCTTCTAGAAGTGAAAACAATAAAATGTGTATGAGGAAATTATGTAAATCTACCTGAAAGTAGGATGACATAAAGGTGTTGTCTACAACAACGAAACATTCCTTTGGTGCCTTGGCTCGGACGGCTTTCACAACCGCTGCAATGTCTACAAGCTTCAAGGTCGGATTTGTTGGAGTCTCTATCCACACCATCTGCAAGGAAAAAAGAGAATCTTTGAGTATAAATTTACTGATAGAGGTCACTAATCCTAACGATTTAAGAGAAACAAGTTTAGTGTTGTGTGTGGGAGATGGTTAGTTTGATTTTTATCCTATATGGATTTTACATCATGTCAACGTAATTTCAGTAAAGTTGCAATTACCATTCCATAATGAGGGAGAAAGACTCAAAACTGCCGCTTACCCTTTACCAAACAATATAGACATTTAACAAGTTTGTCGCAGACGACTCTGGAAAACGTTGTGGGAAAAGGATAAATTGCTCTTAACGCTCTTGTTTTTCTATTTCATCACATTTTGAAATGTTGTCTGCAAATGCTTTCAATTTGGAACAGTAAAAAATTTGGCGTTCGGTAAAGGGTTAACATAATTATGGGCTGGTCAAGCACAGTAGAACCATCAGCATTTCAAAAATCAACTGGGTACCTGTAAATTTGCTATCAGCAACAATTCATACTGAATACTAAAAAATATCGTAAGTAGTGACAGTTTCCTCCAGAACACTATTGCTAATGGGGAAAGCCTATAGACAAGAAAGCTACATCAAAGTTACAGAAAAGGGTTGTAAGGTTTCAGATCCATGGAACATGCCAATACAACTTCAAATTTGTGGAAAAATGACATAAAGTTAACATAAAGCAAACCTTTGTATTTGGTCTGATGGCAGCCTCCAACTCACTGATGACGGTACAATCAACAAATGAGATCTCTATGCCCATTCTTGATGTACACTGTCGGAACAGTCGATTTGTACCTGTAATTTAAAGATACAGAACACAGTCAACAAGCAATTTGTACCTGTGACCCAAAGATACACTACATATTCAACAACCAATTTACAGATATATACCCAATTTGTACCTGTAATTTACAGATATATTATACGTTTAACGAGTAATTTGTACCTTGAATTCTCAGATACACTATGTATCTAATGACCAATTTGTACCTTAGTTTGTTTGTATGGTGATTAATGGCATATCAACAATTTTTCAGTAATGAAACAGCTTTCCTGGATCCACCGGTACTAGAACTTTGTACCTTTAATCCAAAAATACACTACATACCTTTAAAAGACCAATCTGTATCTTTAAATTACAGATACAGTACATATTTAACAATTAAAATATAGCTGTAATGTTCAAATACAATTAATGAAATAAACAGAACATTATCAATTTTGTCTTTTAGTTGATCTCATGTAAGCAAGTGGTGGCCTGGAAAGAACCGTGTGCAGTCCTGGCTAGAGCTGTACCAAATGCATGGATTATTGTTGATAACAATTCTAATGTCTTTCAGAAGCTTAAAGCTGCATGAATGAAACCAGAAGTTTAATATTTACCCTAAGATCCAAAACAGGAGATGTTTTGCAGACTTTAATTCAAAACTTTAACAAGTGTTAAATCATATTTTGTTATCAAGTACTCAACAAAATCAGCTCTACAAAACGGTTTTGTTGAGTACCAACATTAAAAGGATTTAGAGAGAAGTTTAAATGGTTAGAATAGGTAAAAAGCTCTTATCAGGAGCCATGTTTACCTCCATAAACGTCGTCCATACTAACAATGTGGTCCCCGGACTTCAGGAGGAATGTCGATGCTGTTGTGGCCCCTAATCCAGATGAGAACACCATCCCTGTAAAACAACACCATTAGGGGTCAAGGTGAGACTTAACCCATTACCAAACAATAACGACATTAAACTACTTTGTTGCAGACCACTCTGGAAAACATGGTGGGAAAAGGAGAAATTGCTCGTTAGGAGCGATTTCTCCTTTTCCCCACAGTGTTTTCTGTCCCTTCAGAAGATCAATTTCCAATTTCATCACATTTTGAAATGTTGTCTGTATACTCTTTCAGTTTGGGACAGTCTAAAATTTGGTGTTTGGGAAAGGGCTAAAATATATCCTTCGAAATGTGGTGGTGGGCCAAAGATAATATCATTTGAAGTTATATCTGAAGGTTAAGCACAAGCCTAAAATATATCCTTCAAAATGTGTTAGTTGGGACAAGGATTAGAAAATATCCTTCACGTTAAATAAAACGGTTACAAATAAGCCAAAATACATCCTTCAAAACATGTGAGTTGGGCAAAAAACTAAAAATTATCCTTCATAATTAACTATGAAGGTTAAGCGCAAGCTGAAAATGTATCTTTTAAAATGCAAGGGTTGGGGCAAAGACTAAAAAAATATCCTTCACATTTAAATTTGAAGGTTAAGTGCAAGCCTAATATAAATTCTTCAAAATGTAAGGGTTCAGGGCAAGATTAAAACATATTCCTTTTGAGAGTTAAGGATGGGACTATAAAAAAGGGACTGACTTGTTAAAGCACTTGCACTGAATCATTAAAGCGGTCAAATGCTCACAGCCTAAATGCATTTCCTCTTCCAAGTCAGGGGTGTTCTACCCCTACTTAGCGAGGGAACTTAGTTTATACATATCAGGAAGTATTTTTTTGCAAAAGTTGCTAAATTCAGGAACCACTTAACTGATGTAGTTTTAAACTAGAATGCAACACCTGAAGGATATCAGGGGATAGAATGTGGTGTAGAGTACCCACTCTACAAATAACTCTTATAGCGAGTTGTTCACCCTTATAACAGCCCATTCGGGCGTCACATTTTCAAAATCATTTGAATCCAGTTATAAACGATCATTAGTTTGGAGCAAAATTCTAACATTCGCAACAGTAACTGTCTGATATTTACCAAAATTACCTGCATGAAGTAAACTTTACCGAATTGTACCGAAATATTTGATACCAAATCCGTCCTTCTAGATGATTTAAACATTTATTCGAAATTAATTGTCATCCAAAACATTGAATTTACTAGTAATCATATAATTAGGGCATAACAAGGAAGAAAATTACATAAAAATATCTGGTTGCGTGATGAATTTCCAATTCCGACATGGCTGAACATGCACTGTGGGATGCAGGTATGTACCATGACTAGACATTTGTTCTGGCCCACGCTACACACACTTGCAACTTGTTTAGAGGTAAAAGGGTACATATAATAGCGCATCTCACTGTTTAAAATCGATAATGTACATGTGCGAATGCAATAATCTGTGTTCTGTAAATCTAGTTCATTTATAAACAGTATACATCTCTCATTTTCAATGAAATAAAAAATTTCAAATCTTAGAAAAATGGCCACCATTCTTTTACATCATTTTTTGACGTCATCGCAAAACCGCTCAAGACATTTCACGTTTTCTGCCCATCAAAAAAAAGGAGTAATAAACTATGATTTCTCCAAACACAGATTTTTTCCCAGCTATGACACATATACCAGAACAAACTTAGGCTTACCTTACATAATATATATAGTGTGCACTAAAAGTTAACGTTTAAATTTCGCATAAAATAAGCATGAAAATTAAACCCCCAAAATGAAAAAAATAGTCGTATTAGATAACATTTCGTTCCTAGAACAGAATAGAATATTCTGTATCTGTTCTCTACACTACATTCTATATTTTTCAGTTAAGCTTCATTAGTCATAAGATATTTTAGCTATTTTTGTATTGACATTAATTAAGGTTGTGTACTACAAAATTCAATGAACAGAGATTCACAGTTAACTCTTTCTCTCATAGAAACGTGTATGTGCAAGGCAAAATTGAGCAATCTGACCATGAGAAAAAATTTCCTTGACAATGTTTTGTATAGCAAAGGCTTCAAAGCCTATGAAACCAGAATACGGTTTTCCTTGGATATCTTTTATTATCTTATCAATTGATTTTGAAGTTTTTAATTGGTTTGTTTGTTTATTTGTGCATATATATGGCACACATCATTAGTTTACAGACAATACACAAATAAAACTGTTAAAACATCAATATCACAAAATCGGATAGCATATCAAACAAATCTAATTCACATTTGGAATATCATAGATTTAAGGTACATTTACACATTAATGAATGGACTGAACCAACTTACCATGTTTACCATTCTCCAGGGCAGCAAGACACTGTTCCAAACACTGCCTAGTGGGGTTTCCACTTCGTGAATACTCAAACCCCTGCAAAAAAGGTTTAATAATTCATTTTAATGTGCACTTTGGTATTGTTAACATTTTTGTTATTGTATTTGATGAAAACGCAGCTCTTTTATATTTTCATCATGCCAAGTTTATGTGGCAATCCTTTTATAAATCTGGACCTGGATAAGCAGGCCCTTTCAGCATATGCACAATGGAAATTCTCAGCTTGCTTCCTGGATACTAAACCAGTGCCAGTCCTTGTGCCAATATGTGGTGGGTTTGTCCCAGCAATTTTTACCTTGCCTTATTGGGATCAACCCCGGGACCCTCGGTACAACAGGTCAACCCTCTACCACTGCACCAATGTCACCCACCATGAATGTAAAATTTAAATTTACACTTTTTATGGGAATTGAAATTCAGGCTCTCCCTCTAGTGTCCCATATCTTAGTTTTGTCAGCCTGTCAGACTAGGTGAGATTTGAAAGAGTCAACAGATCCTGCAGAAACAACCCTCTCAGGGTGTTCATTCCACTTGTTCACAGTTCTGATGGAACAAAGTTCTTCCTCAGCATCAAACATTTCTGGAGTGAGGGTTTATATAGTTTCTGCGAGTGTCCACAGGTGTAAAATAATTCTGGTATCATTGCCGACCTTGCAAAGGCATGTGAAAAGGTGGCAAATTGATTTGACACAATCAAGAAATATTGACAAAAAAATTGCCTCAGGCAATATCTCCCGTCACGTCAAATCATTCATTGAATGGTGGCCACTTTCGACGAAACTTTTGTCATGTTGATTGATCATTTACATATTACTCACAGTTATAAACGAATCCTCTTTTAATCAATTTCACACAAATGATATGTTGGTATAACATATTCACATTTTCAAATTTAAAGCACAAAAGTCATCAGATAAGCCAAGGTTTCTTCTAGATCTACTTCCGGTTAAGTAGTTGACTCAATAGAGAGCGTTATACTATGGCGTGACAGTCAGGATTAAAAGCCCACAGGCAGTGATTTTTTTCTGAATTAAATCAATGGGCTTTTTGACGAAAACTTAAAAATCAACGGGTTTTAATCTCAAATTAATCCCGCTTAAATTCTTTTGAGAACAAGCTGCTGCAGTTGGCGGAGGCAAGCTGTTCCAGTCTCTGTCACGTCGAATTATGTTGACTTGTGAAAAGGTTCAATGACAAAGAAATTGGAATATCACACATTCAACACAATATTTTTGCATGTCTACCTATCCATTTTTTGTACTGACAATCCTGTCAAAATTTTACAGTGAAAACAAAAATCGAATACGACAGCTGAAGAATGTTTAGTTACCTTGTGCTCGGCCGGTCCCGTCTGCTTAAACGTCGTCGACATCGAAATAGGTGGGACGACAGCCATAGAGTTCCATTTCTCCGGTTCTTGTCCAGCATGTATGGCATCTGTGCCGAAGTTGGGGAACGGTACGTGACTTTCCATCGTGAAATTTCAACAAGTTTTAGAAGCGTCACGTCAACAGGTATCGAGAAATAATGGTGGTTGCGGGGATTGCGTTGTGTGCGACCTTCACATTGCCAATGTAAACAATGCACGATGTCCAATTATTAGATTTTGAATATTTGTTTAAAAGGTCATAGTTTACTTATTAACTAAGAGGTATAAAATATTTATGCTATGCAATATGTTATTTTATAGGAATGATAATTTCTAAATGTGTAATTTGTATTGAAAAGTAGATATTGTGTTTTTTACTTTAATCGAATGGACCTATATAATGCTGTGCATCAGTTCATAGCAGGAGGTGTGTCCTGTCAGTTAGTCTGGTATTCCGCTCCAAAAAAGTCTAACAATCAATACTCAATACACTAAGGTACCAGTAAAACAAGGGAGTTAATCGATTAATTATTGTAGAAGTTGCTTCCCCTAGATTTGGTCGCAATAAAAGACAATCAACTGTTTGCACTGATCTTGAAGATAACCGGTTTGGGATTTTATGATGGTGTGACAACTAATGTTCTTTATTTAAACCGAGACCCCGATTTGAAAATACACACACATGTGTGGGTTCACTTAAAATCAACCAGTTAACCTTTCACATTTCACAATTGAAAAATCACGAGCGTCTAAAGCAAACGATTCATAAATTACAAATAGTCGTAAGTGGCAGATATCTGAAGGGGCGTATTGGTAGTCGTCCGGGTTTTGATCCTCAACCAAACACCCAATTTTCGACTGTCCCAAATTGCAAGAGATGGCTCTTGATAGGACAGAAAACATTATGGGAAAAGGAAACATTGCTTGTTCCGAGCAGTCTCCCCTCTCACAGTGCTTTCCAGAGCCGTCTGCAACAAAGTGGTTAAATGTTGTTATTGTTTGGTAAAGGGGTAAGACCTGATAATCCGGTTTTTAGATTCGATAGCGGCCGATCAACAGTGTGCAGGCTCGATACTATTATACATCCCAAGAATTGACAGAGTTTGAACTAACTGCACTATGAATGTTATTGAAAACGAATACCACCTGTTTTCCTTATTTGTCCCAAATACTATGAGATGCGTAAAAAATATGAAATAATTCGTCTATCAATGGCCAAATTGCAATACATTTGAAATATTCAAAATCGGCAAAAATAATAAACAATGTCTCTTAATTTATATAGTCTAAACTGCATCCAAGAGTCCGGAGCAGACAAAGTTGAACAGTTGTTTTTATTTGTACCAGAGACATAGATAACAGAGATTCTCTGTTATCTATGTCTCAGTTTGTACCTTTTACTAGTATCTAACTTTTTGTGTGTGTTAATATATTTTTCTACAACTCCTCTTAAAGTTAATATAAAACAGTAATATCTTATTGTTTGTCACAAATAGCTTTCATGATTTATGTTTTTTGCTCAACGACAAGTTATGTTTTTTTTGTTTGAGTAAATTATTTTACTTCTATGTAAATGATTGGGTTAACCTATTACCAAACAATAACGACAATTGACCAGTTTGTTGCAGACGAATCTGGAAAACATTGTGGGGAAGTGAGAATTGCTCTTCAAGAGCAATTTCTCTTTTCCCACAATGTTTTCTGTCCTATCAGAAAATCATTTTTCAATTTCATCACATTTTGAAATGTCGTCTGCAAACTCTTTCAATTTGGGACAGTCGAAAAGTTGGTGTTTGGTAAAGGGTTAATGGATATGTAAAAATGATAACTGTTAACTGGCTTCTGGATGCACACAATTTCAACTTGCATCAAGCTGCACCATCTTAATTGATTATCAGAAAACATGTAGAATAAAAAATGGATCTTCGTGATGTTATGTCCATTGTTAAAATCTGCAGGATCATTTGTCCATACTGTCAAATCATCGTGATACTTGTGTCCGCCTGGTTTAGGACCTACTGTCGTTAAAGTTGCATTTATAGCGTGGTATTGGTTAAGGTGTCCGCCTTGGTACGGGGAGATCGGAGTTTCGATAATTATATTGTAATTAACCAATACTTCAACTACCAAGTATTCTAGCATTCAGTTTTACATTTACACTCATCTTTCATTTGTATTCTGTGATTCTTTTTTCATCACAAAATCACATTTTTCTCATTTGTTTGTTTGTATTGCCATGTTTATGCATTTTTATGTTGCATTCATGTTTGACAACAAACTATGTTTAGTTTATATGTCAATAAACTATTTGGAACTTAAGTTATTAAAGCTGGTTTCCGAACTTGTTACCTATGTACAGCATGCAGTTTGGCTTATTATCATCCTATTGTAGGTATGTACCTTATTTGGTTGCTATTTACATATGCTGCCACTGATACATTGCTGTTTTGCTGGTAATCATGAATTGTGCTTTTTGACAATTTCTTAAAGTAGTGCCGTTGTTATAGTTTCACACAAAAATTCGGACGTCCATTAAGTTTTCAGAAGTGTCGGAAGACAAGGTACACTGTGGGACATTGAAGCACTTGGTACGTGATACGCGCATAGATGGGGGTGAAATACTGGTCACTACAATGTGCGGAGAAAACCAGATGAAAACTGTGACATGAACATGTCTAGTATAGAGCGAAAAGGCCCATCTTAAAGCTGTACAAGGTCTAAGGTGTGGCACCATTGGTAACTATCCGTAAGCCGACTTCATAGCCTGTAGAAAAGACGGAGCACTTCCGTACATCAAAATTGCATGAAGTACTTAAAAAAACAGCCTCTTGTAACTGAAGTCAAAATGTAAAGTAATAATTACACGAGTTGTAGATTGACCCAAAATGACTCGTTTTGATATAAATGAAAAATAAGCCGAACAAACACTCCGGCCAATTTTCATGGTTAGTTTGTGATATATGCAGAAACATGATTGACCCTAATCGACACTGAGTGATTTACAACTTCGTAAACCCATTACCAAACAATAACGACATTTGACCAGTTTGTTGCAGACGACTTTGGGACACATTGTGGGAAAAGTAGAAATTGCTCTTTACGAGCAATTTGTCCTTTTCCCACAATGTTTTCTGCCCTATCAGAAAATTATTTTTCAATTTCATCACATTTTGAAATCTCGTCTGCAATCTCGTTCAATTTGGGACAGCCGAACATTTTGTGTTTGGTAAAGGGTCAAGAGTGTCCGTCCCGCTTGGCTCCAATGTTTGGGATGAGGCGAACGATAACCCTGTAAGGGGATTAGGTCATTCTCTGAATGAAATGGACCACGTGGAGCTGTGTATGCTTATGGGTAGCTTTGAGCTGATTTTATTTACTCTCAACTCCACAATTCACCGCTTCTACCTTATCTAATGCAGACTATTGAAGAAACAAAACTGTGACAAAATGATAACTTCCTCCCTATGAGAAGTATCTATTATTATGTTACTCTGGTTTCTACTTAATAATCTGTTCCTTGCTTTTATTTGTCGTTTGCTGTTTCCTTCAAATTAAGGCAATCGCACCTTCACATATCGGTTAACGGATTAAAGAATGGACCATAAGAATCAAAACGCTATAATGCAATTATGGAATGTTTATTGTTACACATCCTTTATTATACACACTAAGCAATATCTGCTTGAAATCAACACGAATTATTACCTCTATCAAACTTAAATGTGGAACTGCCTTCATCTTAATGACGCAGTTATGGTCTGTCAACTCAACAACGACAACACTAAACTGAAACCTCTACAACAGACTTGATTGAAATGCTGGCCGACAATTCACTGTTCTTATGTATATATGGCAACACCGCGGAGCTGTCCACACACCACCATATACTGTACGTACGTTTATGAAGAATGGAATGCCCATATCGTCAAAAAAACTTAATCCAAATGCACGATTCATGCATTCGTGTAGTTCTAACCGTTTTGTGATTTTGCCAAAATTCGATACAGATGCAGACGATGATAACACAGCAGTATGTGTAAAAATTAAAATTTTATTAACAAAACATTGTGACAAAAAGTATGAAGTCTTCGTAACGAGCAATAAGTCATTTAGTTAGCGGTTTCGTAAAAGTTTGACTGCACGTTCTTAAGATGAACGTATTCAAACTAATAGGTTAGAACAATATCGATTGCATGCATTTTACATATAAACATTAACACCAATACTATGGGTCATACACTATTAACAAGCCTTTCAAATTCTTTACAAAAACCCTTTTTTGTGTTGGTCCCTCGTGTACAACCGAAAGACGATTTAATTTATCATAACACCATTTCGAGGGTTCAGTGCAATACTATAGTAAGTGCTTCATGTATGAAGCACTTACTATAGTATTGCATTGAACCCTCGATTTTCTTTCTGTATGTTAACCAATTGAGTGACTACGTTCCATGCACAATTCAAACAAAGGCAGCTTTACCTCCACATTGTAACATAAACAAATCCATAATTAGCAATTTCATATTCGTTATATATATACATACACTATACTAATAACAGTTTGCGAAATGGGTCCATAGGTGTGTGTCTGGAGGGGAGGGCGGTATAATTTAAAATGTTATCAAACAGATCAAGGGTTCAGCGCGATACTATAGTAGGTGCTTCACATTTGTGAAGCACTTGCTATAGTCTTGCGTTGAATCCTTGAGATGATCCCTACAAGATCACAGCAAGATATTTCAAACGTGTCATTCTATGGCTCATATATAAAGCTATCTTGTTGGTTGTCATTAGAATCCTTTTGAGGATACACACATTGAATTGGATAAGTTATTAGAATAGTCTTTTAAAAATTAAATTTAAGACCAATTTCGCAAGTTGACGTCTATACAATATTAAACAACAACAAAAACATAACACCATAACATAAAACTGTTTTAACCCGTTCCCCATGTGGAACTTTTATACTGATCATCTAAAGTGAAACATTGATTTTGATAAGAGTGAACTAAAAGGAGTTTTATTTTACAAAATCTCTAACAGGAATAATACATATTTAAAAAAAAAAAAAAAGAATATGCATTGTCTTGTGTATTTTCTTTGTTGTCGCAATAGTTTATTAAGTTCGAATTAAAGGGACCGTCTTAAAGATTGTGTTCTGTGAGTAAAGAGCATTAAGAAGGTGATATAAACAATGCTCGTCACATATAAAAGACCACTTTCAGTTTCCTTATGTTTCAAAGGTACGGAAACCCTTTGTTTTCATGAAAGAGATAGGAACGACACAATTCAATATATTGGATTTCTCTGTGACGCACTATGATTTATTCAAGAGCATAGGAAATCACGTTTAACTAATTACCGACTGCTGATTAGAGAGCAAATTATAGTGATCCCCTAATTTCAAAAACTTTATTAAGATATTGGATGCTGGTTTATTATTTCATGGAATATAATTAAAATACTTTAAATGTACGGGCAACTCTGTTTAAAGAACAACATGGAAGATAAGAAAAAAAACCACACACACACACACACACACACAAAAAAAGCAAGTCAACACATTGTTTAAGGGAGAACATTTCCATTCCCCTAATGCAGGTTCTCTGCGAAGTTATGAGGAATATGTTCTGTAAAGGGTTCTTCCGCAATATAGCGATATAGTGGATTTGCAATCATAATTAACCAAAGTAATCTTCTTTTATAGATAACTTTATGTCTAGTATCATAACCCGGAAGTCTAGTGAACCTTTCTTCGTTTTATAATGTAGTAATTCCACGAATCCAAAAATATGAAGCTTTACGACAATAAATAAAATACAATGTATTCAAGACACAACACGTTTACGTATTGATATGGCAACAAATTTCTTATTCAAGACCAAAGGCTAAAGGAAAACATATCGCTATGACAATTTTGACAGTATTTACACTGCTAAGCACTGTACATATGTTGCATATGGTATTAAGTTCAAATTATCAAAGATTGCCATGGATACAACAGCCATTAAAGTAATGCTATTTGGATTACTCATTTAACATCTGCACAATTTTCCCGAATTAAAATAACGAATGGTGATTAAGGCAGCTAAAAGTAGTTAACACGTTATAAAGTAAAATCGTATCTATGTGTTTTTAAATACTGATGTTGACCTCGAAGTAACTTTCAAATCCTTGTGATATCTCCATTACCAAGAGTATCATGGAGGTAAGATACTGCTACCATAGTATTTTGTATGTGGTGCGACCCCAAAGTTCGAGCGATCTCGAACATGCAAAGTTGTACATATTGCCAACCGGCACCCTCGTTCTTTTCCAGTGCTAATTGCCACCTTTATTTATAGGTATGGCGATTAAGACATACTTTACACAAAAAGGCTTTTAATTGCTAAAGCTATCTGTTATTGATACAGCAATAGGTTTCCATATCTGCTTGCCTTCCATATACATGTAAATAACAATAATGACAGAAGTGAAAAAAGATCTTGAATATGATACATAATACATCTATCTATATAAATGACGATTATTACAAACAGTTCTATATATTCAAATCGACAGAAAAATTATAATTTTACATTATGGTATCATCTTATTATATATCTGCACAACTTGAATTACTTGTCCATAACGATTATAAGATTAAAGCTATTAAAACTACATGCAAAAGCATCATTCACATCACTGTTTAGACATATTTTCACAACTTGTTCTCTGCAAAAGGTTTCGATCTTTCATTGGTCTAAGTAATTGAAAAGTATGACATGTACTTATGTAGAATAATATCTATGTCAATACATGCTTCACATCATCAAAAATAATTAATTTGATATTGATTCATCACCCTTACTCCACCTTAGCTCTGCACACATTTAATTTACCTATGTAAATTACGATTATGACAGAGGTTTAAAAAAACACAAATTTAACACCATATATAACATCAACATGTAATAACTTGTTCGATATTAATCTTAGCTCTGCACACGTTTCATTTATCTTTGTAAATGACGATTATGACAGATTTGTATAGAATAAAGATTATACTTAAATACACGCTTTACATCATCAAAAAAAAGCTGATCTGCTACATATCTGACACCATTACTCTATCTCAGCTCTGCACACCTTTCATTAATCTTAGTAAATGACTATTATGACAGAGACTTAAATAGAGTAAATATTATTTATTTAAATATATGCTTGACATTAAAGATAAAAATTTGATATACATTCACGTAATTTCTCTCTTTCATCTCTGCACACCTTTCATTAATCTAAGTAAATGACGATTATGACAGAGATAAAAAAAGATCAATAATAATATTTTAGAATATTAATAGCATCATCGCACAATAATTGACATGATAAACATTTTACACAAATTACTCTATCTCACCTCTGCACACCTTTCATTAATCTAAGTAAATGACGATTATGACAGAGATTGAAAAAGATCAAAAATAATATTTTAGAATATTAATAGCATCATCGCACAATAATTGACATGATAAACATTTTACACAAATTACTCTATCTCACCTCTGCACACCTTTCATAAATCTAAGTAAATGAAGATTATAACAGAGATTGAAATAGATCAAAAATAATATTTAAGAATATTAATAACATTATGCACAATAATTGACTTCACAAACATTTTGCACGAATTACTCTATCTCACCTCTGCACACCTTTCATTAATCTAAGTAAATGACGACTATGACAGAGATTTATATATCGTAATATTTTGAATAAAGTATGTGCTTTACTTCAGAATAACTGTAACAAAGATTGTATGAAGAACATTGATAAAATTCTAAATAATTACTCCAACTCAGCTCTGTACACCTTTCATTACCGAACTAATTGACGATTACTGATAACTGGTCAAAATAAAGATCACATTAAAAGATTTGTTATATGTCATCATTTATGATATATTTGAAACATATTTACACTCTATCTCTATTTTAGCTCTGTACAGCTTTCATTTATGTACATGAAAGTTATTGACAATTATAATAAAGAATAAAAATATCAATAATTATATTGAAATAACCTTTTTACATTATGTCAATTAAATTATTGATGTGATAAAAATGTATAGTTACATAAACTTATACCCTAGGTCGATCTGAGCTCTGCACACCTTTCATTTATCTATGTAAATGAAAAATTAAAATTCTAATTTAATTCATATTTCAGATCATCGCACAATAACTGATCTAATAATTACTCTATCTCAGCTCTGCACACCTTTCATTAATCTAAGTAAATGACGATTATGACAGAGACTTATATAGAACAATAATCATATTTTAACATATTCTCATCTTATCATATTATGCATAATTAAGAAAGATACTTAACACCTTTAATCATTTAAATATATATACACCCTTCTTTAGCTTCATTTAGGATGATTGTAACAAAGAAAATTATTGTGAATACTAACAACATGAAAAAGCAGCATTAAATCATTACATAATGTTTGATTTGTTGCATTTCTTGCGTATTTACACACTTTCATCACTTCAAATCTTCATTATATTGAATAGATGAAGATGATTATGAAGATATCTATAAAGCATAATATCTTCATACTCAACATCATCACATTATAACGAATTTGATAGTATATTACAACCTTTTTATATCTAAAATATGTACATCTTTTTTTGATCTAAGTGAATCAGTATAATTAGGTGTATAGAGGTTTATAAACAACAATAAATATCTATAAATACATACTTTACATCAACACATTATAATTGATTGGATACATAGTTTACACCATTACTCTATCTCAGCTCTGCTCACCTTTCATAAATCTAAGTAAATGGCGATTATGACAGAGACTTAAATAGAATATATAACTAAATGAATGCTTTATATCAACACACAAAAACTGATTCGATACTTATGAGACACATTTACTCTAGCTTAGCTCTGCACACCTTTCATTAATCTAAGTAAATGATGATTATTCCAAAGAATTATATAAACAGTTTTCATTTTTCTTCGAAAATGACGGTTATGGCAGGGATGAAATGAGAACAATATGCATTTAAACATGCTTTACATCATTACATATTTAGTACTTTTATATATCTTTACATCATTACTCTATCTCATCTCTGTACACCTTTCATTAATGTGGATAAATGACGATTATGACAGAGACTTGAATAATTTAAAGATTATTTTTCTAAATACATGCTTTACATCAACAATAAAAACGATTTGATAAACGTTTTACACAAATTACTCTATCTCACCTCTGCACAGCTTTCATTAATCTAAGTAAATGACAGTTATGACAAAGATTAAAATAGATTATTAATCATACTTTGGAATATTATTAAAATCCTCGCACAATAATTGACATGATAAACGTTTTACGCAAATTTCTCTATCTCACCTCTGCACACCTTTCATTAATCTAAGTAAATGACGATTATGACAAGAGATTGAAATAGATCAATAATAATATTTTAGAATATTAATAACATTATGCACAATAATTGACATGATAAACATTTTACGCAAATTACTCTATCTCACCTCTGCACACCTTTCATTAATCTAGGTAAATGACGATTATGACAGAGATTGAAATAGATCTATAATAATATTTTAGAAAATTAATAACATTATGCACAATAATTGACATGATAAACATTTTACGCAAATTACTCTATCTCACCTCTGCACACCTTTCATTAATCTAAGTAAATGACGATTATGACAGAGATTGAAATAGATCAATAATAACAATATACACATAAATTGACATGATAAACATTTTACGCAAATTACTCTATCTCATCTCTGCACACCTTTCATTAATCTAAGTAAATGACGATTATGACAGAGATTGAAATAGAACATTATATGTAACTACATGCTTTACATCATTACATAATAAGTGATTTAACAGGCAATTCAATTATATCTTTTTTTTCGCATAAAGGTATGAATTGAAATGAGAATACATTTTCTTAAATAAATCCCACGAAACCTTTCAAGAATATTATGAAACTATATACTATTTATACTCATGAGTGAGACAAAGATTTTATACAAATAGAATGAAACATAAAAATTGTAACCCCCCACACCGTTGATCACTCTTTTTTCACAATCCAAACAGAACTGATTCTTCACCCGATTGTATCAAAGAGTCGTCAATAAACTTCTTATCTTTTTACATATTTGTTTCATAAAATGATGTCCAAAACAACTTCGTGAGAATAACGGAAAGAAGTCGTAAAAATGTAGCTATAATGCTTCTTAAACTTCTTAAAACTGATATAATCTATATATCTACATGTATATTCCACAATTCTAACATATTTTCCAATCTCTTATGTACATGTTTAACTAGCAGATATTTACTCTATATTACGACAGTATTTGTCTCTTACAATGCTTTATGGACGCGGTTTTGGATAAAACCGACACGACACCGTTACCCAAGTATTTCATTAAGCATACTCCCACTACCAATATCAACTTTATTTACAGATAAAACACATTCCAACTTGTATAAACAAAATCAACACTTACAAATTCTTGCACATATTTGGCAATAAAATGGTAGTCTGACTACTTCCATAGTGAAATATTTACAGCTATCTTAACACACTACTCTCCAAATATGAATCAATAGAGTAATGTAACAAAAAGGTCATGGCAGATTTTTTTAACCTGACTTGTTTGAATTCTACAATAAAAAATAAAGCAACTATACACTGGTTTTTATATACATACATGGATTATAATAAAATACATAAATAAACAATTGCTAGTCTTCTCAGACGAAAAATAATCATATGAACAAAAATATCCCTCAGAAGTCCAACCAAGCAGATATCTCTATGCACATCTATAATAAAGTACATGCAATATGCCTATGGACAGGCTAACCAAAATGCATGTCTTCATAATTTCTTTTATAAACTACTCCTAGTTTTTCTGTACTTGCAATTTTGAATATACAATGAAATACAATCATATTTTTGATGTGGAATGTTCACTAGAAAATAAATCTGAATAACAATCAATAGTTTATTTGTTGTGTTTTAGAACTATAGATACTTAATAACAGTTATTGACATAATGAATGAAGATTGGCATTCTTCAAAAGCTTAAAATGATTACATTCATACATATTTATTGATAAGTATTTTTTTATTTACCTAAACTTAAAAAAAGATCTCACAGGCAAGAAAACGGTAGAACAATCCCCCACACTTTAGGGATCATGCTAATTTCTGGTCAATGAGTCAGAGAAAAAATATTGAAAACAAAAATACAACAATCTTAGATATCAAACATATTCAATCCAGTGACAAAAAGCTTTCGTGTCTCATTTCTTTTACATATCAATTACAACCAGTGTACGTTTTACAACAAGCTATACAGTATGTACATGTATATACATTGAAAACAAATGGATTGAAAAGAAATAGCTATTCATGAAACATACATATGAGGCTGTGTGTTAAAATATGACATATTTGATTAATGAAAATAAACAAGTAAAGGACAGAATACACATTTATCCTTTTAACAAAAACTAAACACCAACACACCTTTGTAGAAACGCTAATAGCATATGTATACCTTTGCGGTGGTCCGTTGCTTTCTTTCTGAATATGTTTATCTGTTAAATAAATGTTCCTGATTAAATGAACAATGAAGTTTCTAAGTAAAACTCCTTTGAAAAATTGATAAAGAACAACACATGTTTATTTTTCTTTTCATTTGCCCTTAAGTTATCAGAACTATTATCACATCTAAAGGGTTAGTTGAATTGACAGTACTATTTACAAAATATGGAATATTGTTCAACACCAGTCTTATATAAGGTTAAAAATGTAAGATACCACTGATTGTCCACCCTCAACGCATACAAATCCAATTCGCTGTTCAATGCCTCTTTTGTTGTTTTCGCGTCCTCGAGGGTTTCTGGAAGCACAACAAAGCATTTTGATTAATTATACGAGTTCGTTTTAACATGCTTACAAACGTCCACTCATATAAAGCCTTCGCAAAATATAGAAGTTTAATTGATGGAAGAAAAGGAATACATTGTTTTTAGAAAAAACTCTGATGCTGTTTCTTTCGTCAAAATACACTTGAAATTGCTACCTTATTTTACCAATGGAATTCCTCTGCAATAACTGTAGCATTTGTTTACTGTAGCTCGTATTCAAGAGTTTGGTTTGTCAAAAGCAATATGCGATTGTTCAAAGGATTTATATATTCTGTCTCAGACCACAGACACGTAACCCACCTGAGTGCATTGTATGCTTAGAAAAAAGAAATGAAATTGCGTATGACTTAACAACTATTGATTGTAAGGAGGAACAGTAATATGGACCAAACTAGCAATGTCACCGATATGAATAATTTACCTTACATTTTCATTCCTACCTTTATTCTCGAATTCAATTTTCATTGGGACTGATTTTCATCTTTACCCCAACTTGTATTGATGCAACAACATTGCTCATAAAATGTACTGTTTTCCACATTTGAATGATTTAAGTCAACTTGATTTTCATCAAGGTAATACATATGGTTTATTTGTAACAAAAACATACCAAGTCTATAATCGAATGTTTTTCCTTTTTTTCACCAAGGCCTTCTGCTTTTTAACGTCTTTCCCCACGGGCTTGCCTTTTTGTGAAGATTGCCATGATGTCGCCATTTTAGACAATTCCATTCTTTCCATCTTTTGGCTCTGTGTTTATAGATCAAGTAAAATCAGAATTACAATTAAGTCTTAATTAAAACGCAAATATCAGGATATTTGATTACTTTGATAATGGATACAACAGAAGGAGCAGAGGTTTATTTTATGGTTTGAGAGGTTCCTCGTTATTACATCATATACACATGCATGAAACACGGACATTACATGTAAATAATTACATACATATTTATTCACGAAACTTAAGTATTACTTAATGGGATGTTACTGAATCGTTTTAAACAAATAAATGGCGTATATGATCAACACGCCTGCCATTTATGAATATATTCGCATGTAGCAGCATTTATACCATATGATGGTCACATGTAGCTAAAACGTCTAGCAATGGACCCTGTTAGATGAAATATATATATAACATGATATTTATATTATAAAAAAAATATTTGACATTGTCTACATTCCAGATGATTTCATACACTAAGCACTAAACAATATTTAACTCATTCAATGCTTGGAGATAAAAGCAATGTTTTACAAGACTAGATGTTTCTTACAGATATAGTAATGGTTTACACGACTCTAGACATGTTTTAACAGCTATAGCACCGTGTACAACATTTATGCTTGAGTGTGCTTTGTTTGAAACAAGAAACAATTACCTCAAGGGCTGTTGAAATCAAATCCACAAGGCAGTATATATTGTTGACCATAACATCTTTTGGTATGATATTCTCAACGTTATCTGATCTGTCACCATATCGTAATTCATTCCCAGACTTTATATCGTCGGGCCAGAAGGAATCATCCCATAGATAATCTAAGAGCGGTCGAGACTCGTCAGCTTCTCTCAATGATAAACATCGATTGATGAACCGCTTGCATGCGCTTAGTAGGAATGTGCCGAGTCTAGAATTATCCTTGACCAAGTTCTCGAAGTGGTTGATGAGATCCATGCCTAGATCTCTTCTATATTGTTCTTCTAGTGCTTCAATTATTGAATCTGCATTAAGTTCTTCTAAAAGCTCATAGAGTGCCACAACATGACAGAGTCTGACAGCATTTTTTGACGGACCTGGTAGCATATCATGAGAAAATTTCTTTGTCAATGTGTTTTTCATTTCTTCGATATAATCTATGAGACATTTGTCAGGGTCTCCACCGGTTTTGTTTATCAAAGTCATTATCATACCAATCTGCATCAAAAGCTCTCTAATGATTCGAATCTCATTTTTCTGCTTTTCAATAAGATCGGCTTTCATTTCTTTTGTTAGATGAATTTGTTTTACCTTAGCCTTAATATCCTTTGAGAGGGATACATAGTTTTTGTACAATTCATCTGTAAAAATGATATTTGGGAGTGTTCCAAGCAATATAAAAGCTCTTCCGACTAATGTTCGGTCTGTGACCAGGCTTTCGATTGAGTCGAAATCATACCATATCATCTGACCTTTCCCATACGTCGTATCACTGTGTGCCTTTTCTTCAAGAATACCATGCCAGTCTAATGGATCATCAGTCGCTAGTAATAGATGAAGAGGTGTTATATCTGTTATACATACACATGGAAAGGCAGCAGTGTTCTCCGATCGCATCAAGAACTGGGCGGATTCACATCGTGATGCTACACTTAGAACGTCATCTAAAAATGCGTTGTGCCTTCCAACAAGGAATTCCAACACTTTGTATTGGATGCTATCTGAATCATGTATTATACATTCTTTCATTTTCAGATCAGCATGCAGGCGTTTCAACACACTAGAAAACTGAGTCTCTTTTAACAGTTCCATTAGTTTGGACCAAGATTTCCTTAGTTCCCCGAAACGTTTTCTAAGAATTTCCGATTTATGTTTATCCCCAAGCTGGTGAATGAAATCAGATACAGAAAGGATAAAACACTCATGCTTCCTCATTGTGTAATTGGTAATCGCTACCACTGCCATATGCCATTGAACAATATTAAGTATATGTATTGACAACTGAAGGTCTAATTCTCTTGTCAAAATGAGGTTTATAATTGGATATCTTTCTTGAACAGGAAATAATGAATTCAAGAAATTTTCAAATGAAGCTT
Organism: Cerastoderma edule; assembly: GCA_947846245.1. Taxonomy (NCBI): domain Eukaryota; kingdom Metazoa; phylum Mollusca; class Bivalvia; order Cardiida; family Cardiidae; genus Cerastoderma; species Cerastoderma edule. The sequence goes on from OX401410.1 coordinate 27,188,055, forward strand.
GGTTCTTCATTCTGAAACAGGCAGCTCGAACGTTTGTTTTTCCTTCATCCATTTCTAAAATCATGTCTTCGAGTTCGGATGCAACGCCACAAATGTCGTGGTGATGGCGTATTATTGATTGAGACCGACTATGTCGATTTTGTGTTACATCTTGTACTATTGACTCGAAAGAAAGTTCCCAATCAGATCGTTCTTTTGAGGATGTCATATCCGGACAAGTAATCAAAAGCAATTCTCTTGCATGATAAAGAACAGTATGGAGGAAAATTCCAACCGTATGCTCCCCCACACCTAACAGAGTGCCAATAACGTGCCAATGTTCCTCGACGTCTTTCCAAAGTTCACACGTAATATCATTGGTTCTACCTGCAAACATATGTTTTAACTGGTCTGGTTCTCCTCTACCAAGAGCCAAGAAACCCAATACGCATCCTTTGATTAATAAGGAAAGAATGTGGCACGAAATAGGAGATAGCCTTCTCACACAAAATGTAGGTTTCTTTGAAGCCGGAGTTAAAATGAGTCCAGGCTTACATTCAATATCTTCCTGCTCGTGTTCCTTAATGTACAAATGCTTAACATAGCTGTTACATATAGGACATACTGTTTCTTCATGGCTGTCAAATACAGCAATCCTATGCCGGCAGCTACAAATAGCAAACCAAACATCATTTGATTGACAACGTCTGTCTTGAGTGTCCTGGTCATCTGTGCAACCAGGGAAGAACCTGTTTTCTAATTCATTCGGTCGCAGAAGACAACTTTGAAAGAACAACGCTGATTCCAATCCACAAGTATTTGCCAGGATAAGACAATAAGTGGACATAAAAAATCCATTTAATAGACAATCAATCTGTGAAGAGAGCTCGGAATGATTAAAGTTTGGAACTTTAAAGTCTTCCTTGCCTAAAAGACATTGTAAAAGATGAATTGAATGCTCGTTTAAATCACATGCGTTGATAAGTTTCGCAACTTCATTCGCATGAGACTTGGTTTTGTCATCAAGCAATGAATGACTTCTTGGAATGTAAAACTGTCTCTCTACATATCCAAAAAGGTAAAATAAACAATCATTATCCTTTGGTGCAATATCAACGATACTCTTAAAAACCTTCAAATCTCCTTCACTCATAGATTGAGAATCCCAAAATGTGTTTTTGGGTCGTTTTTCAATGAATATCAAAACCGGACAGCTATCTAAACAGTAGTTTGTGTATTGGTCTAAACATGGTATGTCTTCAACATTAGGTAACACTTTTCTTAATTCTTTCAAATGAAGTCCAAATTTACTTGCTATCCTTTCGTGTGCCAAAACCTTCCAGACGTATTCCCGAACAGGATATTCGGATTTACAAACAAGTAATGAATTAATGTATTCATTCACCTTTGCATTTGTTGGGTCAATCGCATTTAGGAAATATTTCACACCAGCTTTGAAAAAGCCTGTTGCAATAACAAACTGTAGATTAACACTTTCCAACATGATTATCTTTTGGCTTCGAACAAGAATGTCCAGTATCTCCCCATTTGATTGGTCCACATACTCATTAAACAACTCTTCAAAAATATCAATGATAAGAATAAGGAATGGACATTCATTTGTCATATATTTGCTACCAATACATTTTAGCAATTTATCGAGATCTTGAATGAAAGGCCTCTCGTTTTCATGCTCATCTTCTGATTCCATGTCTGACGTATACTCGTCTTCTGTAGAAGTGCTTGTATATGTTTCAGCCAATCCATGTTCTAGGATTTGCAAATAAATAGTGTCGTCTTCGAGTGTCTCTAATGCAAATTTAATAACTTCCTTGAAAACAGACACATTATTTTCTGGTAATTCAAAAACTATCTTCATAAACCGAGACAATGCCTGTGATTCAGGGTCCGATAGAAGACATCTCAGCAAATATTCAGACAATAATTTTTGTCTTACAGACGCTGACATAAGTACAGGCATCTTGATTATGTCAAACAGTGCATCCAAAACAGAATCGGAGTCTAACATACTATCTTTCTGTATACAGCTTGCTAAATGCTCTATTATTGTAGTTTCCAAACCATATGGTACTATTAAAGATGAAACAACATCCGAACAAACACGTAAGTAATGTATACAAACAGAGCTGGGATCTATTTTGCCTACAAGAGTTAATGCAGAATTAACCTGCATAAGCCAAACTTTTAAATTTGTATACTGTTTAAGTGTTTCTCTTGTAGGTAGCATTTTCATGCACACCATTTCAACAAGAATGTCTTTTCCTCCCGTTGGTTTATTAGATTCAAAAAAATCAGTATCTGGAACCTGATGGGACGCAATTAAGTTTTCAGCATCATCGCTTGGTGTTATCTCCGATTGGAGTCTAGTAGTCATAGAAACCCTAAAGGTTTCGTTTGTCATTTCTAAAGCAGTATTATCACAAACCGAATCTATATCAACGTTTTCCGCTGGACTCTTTGGCTCGGAAAGATTGTCTAAACTTGTAACAACATCAGTTTCAAAACCAATTGGTTCACCAGTCTCAGGTTTATTGTCTTCCATTGTGTTCTCTGGAAAATGATCTATCATATCGTTTATGTCTACGAAAGACGTCCTTGCTTGTGGTTCTATATGAGGTATTTGCGTGTTCAAGTCAGGTCTGAACAGACCAAGCTCTTCTGTTGCTGTGTTTATCTCCGAAGAAATAGATGTGTTGTCTGTTTCTGACATCTCTGAAATGTGTATTGTGAATAATTCAGTCTGTGGAATAGCTTTGTCATCAGATATAGTGTGTGTTGAATTTCTAACATTTATTTCATTTAAATTTTGTTCCGATTCTATAAGATCAAGTTCATCATCTCTTGTTGATACGGAAACGCTGCGTAGGTCGTCTTCTTTATCTTCCAAGGTTTCTTCCTCCAGAACTGAGGTCGCATCATGTGTTCCATTTCGGAGAGATTTGTCGGAAATTTCTGATATTTTCAATTTGAATAGATCATCTGGTGTTAATAAATTGCAGCACATTTCGAGAAGTCTCAATTGTGACGTAAATAAATCACAGTTAATCCAAAATGTGATATGGATTGATACTACCCCTTCTGTGAAGTCTTTATTGTGTAACTGTAAGTAATCAGACAAAACCCACCTCATGAACTTCACTCGTTGTATTGCTGGCATTCGCGGACAAATGGTAAATGATACTATATTGCAAAAATCTTCAAAATAATCGTCCAACGCATTGGAATAGCTTAACTGTACAATTAATGGTATTTGGTGACAAATAATTAGGTCTTGTTTCTTTTCTAGTTCAAGCAATATTTCCGCAGGCAAGGTATCATCTAGTTCAATTCCGCATCGTTCTTTTAACATCTTAACAGACAACATAAAATCATCCCGTGTTGTCTCGACATCAGTGAAAATATTCTTACTGAAAGGCATTTGAAGTGTAAGATCAAATGAACTGCATATATAACTCTCAGGACCTGTTTCCTCAGGAATGCTTGAAATGGAGAAATTTTGTTGGTCAGCAATCAACTTTGTCAAAAGCGCTCTGCGTTCATCTTGATGAACATCATCAACAAAGAATGTGTTAAGTATACATTCACTTTCCATTTTATAAATGTACTTTGCTAATGGCGAGCATATAATCTTCGAAACGTAATTCTCGAGGGCCTCAATAAAACTTGAACATGTCTGAAGAGCTTGGTTGTTACAGGCAACCCTAATCTGCCATTCCGTATCATCTATATCCAAATAGTTCCGTTTTAACCACGAATATACAAACTCGTCAAAAAGGTGAAGCACGCCGTCAGATGATTGGACCTGGAGCATAACGTCGGTGATACTGGCAACGTCTCTTCCAGATTCTGAATATCTTATTCTCGTGAACGCCCAAAACAACTGTTCCTTAATATAGTCATTTAGGGGCCTTTTTGCTAACAACGCATCGTGCATGGACAATCTGCACATTTCAGATAGAAGAGTTTCTGGTTGATCCAATGAATCTAATGTAACCAGTTCCCAGCTAGACAAAAAGTTTATCTGTGACAAAATGTTCGACCTTCCCTTAATTCTGTCCATATGAATTACGAAATATACGTGTTTATTAGCCTTGTCATCCTTTTGGCTAGAAACGTACTCTTGTCTATACCGTTCTATTACAGACTTTGCTAGCATAATGTGCTTTTCATCATCGATAGCACTACAATGCACTATCAACAAATCTGCATCAGATTCATGCCAAAAGGTGTGCATTCTTAAAGAAAGCTGCTTCTCAGATTTAAAAGATCCCAGCTTTTCCACTTGCACAGACCAACGGCTTATATTTTGTAAAACCTTTGTATGTATGTTACTGTTTGTAAAGACGACAGTCATCAACTTCTTATCCTGCTTTTGTGCTAATAAATCCTCGTCGAGTTGAGATTCAATCAAACCCTCTATTCCATTGTGAATAGGTAAACTAAAATAAGTCTCTAATAAATCGTCATACTCAAACTGTAAATCTTCACTTTCGATTTTTCGGAGGCGTATCATCGCTTCAGGCCTTATGATCCATAAGAGGTCGTGTTTACATTTATCTAAAATGCAACCTTCATCGACGCCATCGAACACTGCACCCTCTCTGAAATGTTTTAAGATTAAAGACGATACCATATCATCGCCATAAATTGGAAATGCATCTGTTTCATCAAAGCGGTCTAAAATGCACATATTTCTTACCCATGTGTCTACTTTGTCGATCATACAGTTTTGTCTGAGATTGATAATATCTGAAAACTGCAAGTGCTGTTTTTCAAATCTGTTAAGAAAAGGAGGATCTGAATATGCGAGCTTACTGTCATCCACGATGACAATGCATCTAAAAGTATTTGCAACATGGCATATTGGGTTGCTGTAAGGGCCGAGTGCAACTCGACAATTTTTCTTTTTTCCAATTACGGTATAATTCTGATTAAGCATATCATATAAACTACCGTAGATGCTCTCAAGATCTTTTAAGATTAAGACGGCCCCTTGTTCCATGCAGATAATTATGCGATTCAGAATTCTATAATTATAGTCATCTGTGAGGTCCTCTTCGAATTGGCTACCAAATATGAGTTCTCTGTTCTCTCTTCCGATTTCATCAAGCATTTGGTTGAGAATACCAATAACGGATTCTCCAGTGGTTATCAGCATCAAGTGGCGAGCCATTTCATCATCAACATTATTTCTAATGAGCCCAATCACAGAACTTGGCTGCTCTGTTTCAACGAGGTTGAAAATTGACATTAATGTCGATCTTTCTGCAGGGAGTCCACCGAAATTTCTTTCAAGTCCCTGCAAGATCGAGAGACGCTTTTCTTCGTTGGAACTATTTGGAGAAGAGGACATTTCTTTGGCAAAGAACTTGACCAATGAATAAAAATCCCTCAGTCCGTGGAAATTTGAAAAGGTCTGTACCTTTACATATTTGAAGTATGACTTAGCTATATTTTCCAAATCGTTCTTAAAGTCCTCAACTCTCAATTGGGGCAATGACTTGGGCTTTGATAGAGTATCCAACAAGGCATTGTTGGTTTTCGGTTTTTCAGTTACAACAAATGAGTCAAAAATAGACATCCCTGTTTCAAACAACTCATTCTCATCCATATCAGGTCTTGAGAGATGTATCGCTCTATTCATTTTGGAAGCATCTAACGACCAGTTTGATATGCCGACGACGGCGACGTTCGGCCTATCCCTCCCATCAGGTTCCAAGAGATTATGCAAAACCTTCAGAGGATTAAATCTCGATATCTCTGCTAATCCAATTTCATCTAATATAACAACAGACATAACTGCATCTAATTGGTTAGACTCCTGATACTTCTCAGCCTTTTCAAACACTTTAATAATACCGTCGGAGGTTGATGATTCAGATCCTTGGAATGAGACACAATACAAATGTGGCAACTGCTTGAAGAACTCATCTTTCGAATCTTCTCCTCGAAGGTTACTTCTGATTATTTGCATTGAAAGAGACTTACTGCAACCTGGTTTCCCAACAATGAATATGGGTATTTTGTTTAATATACAAACGAGTAAAACGAATACATTTTCCCGTAATGCTGTATTCTTTGCTGTTCCTGGTGGCAGTTCCATTCTGTTCAGAATATCTTCCTGTTCATGTTTTATGACGGAGCCAATATCTGTTTCGCTAAAACTATGGCCATGTTGCTTGAAAACGTCTGACATTGTCTGGCGATATGCCTTTCTTCCTTCCATGTCGGATATTCGGCAATGATAGCAATGTGCCAAAGATAGCACAATGGCTGTTTCCTCTTTTTTCATGCGGATATAATTTCTGGTACTAGTACTAGTACCTTTCTTCTCTATGATTTCCATAAACCATATAACCAAAGTTTTACATCGCTTTACGTCGCGCAAGCTGACGCTACAAGTTGATCCTTCTTTATCTCTTACAAATATCTGTGATTTTGAGAGGAGGTCAGTGAACAAATCATGATACTTAACTTGTTTAGCAAATACACATTCTGTCATTCGGCTGATATAAAGTGTTTCGTCTTTCTTATCTAAGCTACCAAAGTCCCAGACATAATCAACAAGCATTTCCGGTAAGGGAAGTACACGATATACAAGTCTTGATAACTCATCCGTCAAAACCTTGCCTTTTAGTCCAGCAGTTGACACTGCTGACGCAGACCTCAACCTGTACGGATTGCATGCCCCAATCAAGACTAAATTAGGCGCCAACCTACGCCCAGAAAATTCTTTGTGACATATCATATGGCTTATAAGGCCAACATACTCTGAAGTATTTATTTCGTCGAAAAACAACCAATGCTCTTTTTCTAGGTTATCTAAAGCCTTCAAGTTGCAAGATGATATTTTGTCTGTTATCGATTGTTCCTCTACGCCTGCATGTATATTTAGTACGTCGAATTCTACCTCACATATTCTTGCTAGATAGCGGATGAGAGAGGTTTTCCCACAGCCGGTTTCACCCATGATCAAAACAGGAATATTTGCTTTAATTCTTAACACTATCAGGATCATTTTCAGGAGGTTATCTGGTGTAAGAGCATACTCTTTTGATAAATCACTCAATGTACTTTCTTTTAGCATTAATGGATTTGACCTCGAAATCTTTTGCAAAATGATTTGAAATTCTAGTTGAGACATCTTCCTATAGTCCTGAAGCTCTTTCTTCATCTGACTTTCAAAGAGGGATTTAATATGATCTGGAACCTTGTTTTTGTCCCTGTAAACTGGAGATATTGTTTGTATATTTTGGTTATGAAAGACATACATTAAATGGTTACTGTCCTCCCATTGTATCATACCAGCAGTTCGTTCAGCAGCATGGGCAGCAAACCCCTTGTCTCTTGAGATATTGTCTTCATTCAATGATCCCTCTAAGGTTGACAGTTGTGTGGCTCTGTACGTGTCGACAGACCTGGAGGAAAACTCTTTTGAAACTTCAATAAGAGCCTTTACTAGTGAACTTCGAACGATTGGTTTTGTCTTATTTCCAATCATATCTCTTATTCGAGAAGTTTTAAAGAAAGAACTGTTTGACATCTTCTTAAACTGGTCACTTAGGACGTTCAAAAATATATTTACAAGACAAAATGACATATTCCCTCTTTCAGGAAAGTGTTTTCTTAAAAGTAACCTACATTTCTTTGGAGAAAGTGCTGAAACACAATTTACTCCATTAAACTGAACATCTTTTGCATCAAGATTTCCTAGTTCAAGTTCTTGTAAAAAGTGGCATACTACTTGAACAGGACTTTGTAGTTCTTTACTAACAATGTAATCCTTAAAATCCTGCCACTCTAGATTCACTCTTTTGAATGATACAGCTGTCTGCAAGGAGACTCTCAATGAATCTTGCAATGAATTTGCAATCTCAATGACAACATAGGAAGTTGGTAGATAAACGGATGTTCTGCCAGTTGTCACAAACCTTAGAAGAATAAATTCGAAAAGAAAAGTGTCAAATTCTAAACAGTTGCCCAACATCCCAACATCAATATGTAGCATATCTGTTTCAGCGATCTTCAACTCTTTCAAACGTCCCACAGTTGTGGCTTTATCGAAATTGCCACTTATATGTACCGTCTTCAGTGAATGATTCGATGAGAATGCCATTTTGCAAATATGTGTGGTTTTCCCTAGTCCAGCAACCTTTGATGTGATAGCAGTAACACCATGACATTCGTTATGAAATATTTCATCGATAACTTTGTCGGATAAAGGTCTTACATTGCAGACATATTCGTTTAATTCATCTACAAAGGGATGATTCTTGGACCCGCGACAGACGACAGCAAACAGATACGGTTGGTCTCTGTATAGATTTCGCAAAGCCCCAACTAATTTGAATTGAAGCTCGTTAGGCAGCGCTTCAACATTTGCTATACAGAACAAGACCTTTCTACCAAAATATTTATATGAACCTAAACATCTCCTGACCAACAGATCAATTTCAGACCAAGATGTTTGTCCGGAACAGAAAAGCACTTGATTGGGCTCCGGAAGCCTACGTACAGTGTTGTAAAATAATGTTAAAATAGTTTTGACAACAAGAAGACTTGAATCATCGAGATGAGCAACAAATAGTTTTCCAACTTGAACAACGTCTGTGATCTTTTTAGTTATTGGGGTTTCGTCTTCAAAGCATCTTTCAAACAGACCTAACGAATCATAACACTTGTGTAGTACTTTTCCAATAAGAAATATAAAACTTTGTTCGTTTAAATCCATTTGTTCAAGCTGTTCATCCTGGTAAACAGTTTTCAAGTGTGTTGCGCTAATTTCCGGGTGTATGAATTTTAGCAAAGTGTCAACATCGACTTGCAAATTAAGGAGATCGCTATGACTGTGGTCAAATTCAAGATAATTATGAAGAATAAACATCTGAGATCCCTGCAAAAAGTTAACAAGATAATATGCTTCCCTTATTTCTTCCAGGTGTTGAACCCATTTCTCGTATTCTTGTCGAAGTACGTC
>OX401410.1:27197531-27212531 GCA_947846245.1 Cerastoderma edule
AGTAAATGACCATTATGACAGAGATTGAAAAAGATCAATAATAATATTTTAGAATATTAATAGCATCATCGCACAAATATTGACTTGATAAACATTTTACACAAATAACTCTATCTCACCTCTGCACACCTTTCATTAATTTAAGTCAATGACGATTATAACAGAGATTAAAATAGATCAATAATAATATTTAAGAATATTAATAACATTATGCACAATAATTGACTTCACAAACATTTTGCACAAATTACTCTATATCACCTATGGACACCTTTCATTAATCTAAGTAAATGACGACTATGACAGCGATTTATATATCGTAATATTTTGAATAAAGTATGTGCTTTACATCCAGAATAACTGTAACAAAGATTATATGAAGAACATTGATAGAATTCTAAACAATTACTCTGCTCTGTACACCTTTCATTACCGAACTAATTGACGATTACTGATAACTGGTCAAAATAAAGATCACATTAAAAAATTTGTTATAAGTCATCATTTATGATATATTTGAAACATATTTACACTCTATCTCTATTTTAGCTCTGTACAGCTTTCATTTATGTACATGAAAGTTATTGACAATTATAATAAAGAATACAAATATCAATAATTATATTGAAATAACCTTTTTACATTATGTCAATTAAATTATTGATGTGATAAAAATGTATAGTTACATGAACTTATACCCTAGGTCGATCTGAGCTCTGCACACCTTTCATTTATCTATGTAAATGAAAAATTAAAATTCTAATTTAATTCATATTTCAGATCATCGCACAATAACTGATCTAATAATTACTCTATCTCAGCTCTGCACACCTTTCATTAATCTAAGTAAATGACGATTATGACAGAGACTTATATAGAACAATAATCATATTTTAACATATTCTCATCTTATCATATTATGCTTAATTAAGAAAGATACTTTACACCTTTAATCATTTAGATATATATAGACCCTTCTTTAGCTTCATTTATGATGATTGTAACAAAGAAAATTATTGTGAATACTAACAACATGAAAAAGCAGCATTAAATCATTACATAATGTTTGATTTGTTGCATTTCTTACGTATTTACACACTTTCATCACTTCAAACCTTCATTATATTGAATAGATGAAGATGATTACGAATATATCTGTAAAGCATAATATCTCCATACTCAACATCATCACATTATAACGAATTTGATATGGCAGGGATGAAATGAGAACAATATGCATTTAAACATGCTTTACATCATTACATATTTAGTACTTTTATATATCTTTACATCATTACTCTATCTCATCTCTGTACACCTTTCATTAATGTGGATAAATGACGATTATGACAGAGACTTGAATAATTTAAAGATCATTTTTCTAAATACATGCTTTACATCAAGAATAAAAACGATTTGATAAACATTTTACACAAATTACTCTATCCCACCTCTGCACAGCTTTCATTTATCTAAGTAAATGACGATTATGACAAGAGATTGAAATAGATCAATAATAATATTTTAGAATGTTAATAACATTATGCACAATAATTGACATGATAAACATTTTACGCAAATTACTCTATCTCACCTCTGCACACCTTTCATTAATCTAAGTAAATGACGATTATGACAGAGATTGAAATAGATCAATAATAATATTTTAGAATATTGATAACATTATGCACAATAATTGACATGATAAACATTTTACGCAAATTAATCTATCTCATCTCTGCACACCTTTCATTAATCTAAGTAAATGACGATTATGACAGAGATTGAAATAGAACATTATATGTAACTACATGCTTTACATCATTACATAATAAGTGATTTAACACGCAATTCAATTATATCTTTTTTTTCGCATAAAGGCATGAATTTAAATGAGAATACATTTTCTTAAATAAATCCCACGAAACCTTTCAAGAATATTATGAAACTATATACTATTTATACTCATGAGTGAGACAAAGATTTTATACGAATAGAATGAAACATAAAAATTGTAACCTCCACACCGTTGATTATCTCTTGTTTCACAATCCATACAGAACCGATTCTTCATTCGATTGTATCGAAGAGTCGTCAATAAACTTCTTATCATTTTACATATTTGTTTCATAAAATGATGTCCAAAACAACTTCATGAGAATAACGGAAAGAAGTCGTAAAAATGTAGCTATAATGCTTCTTAAACTTCTTAAAACTGATATAATCTATATATCTACATGTATATTTCACAATTCTAACATATTCCCCAATCTCTTATGTACATGTTTAACTAACAGATATTTAATCTATATTACGACAGTATTTGTCTCTTACAATGCTTTATGGACGCGGTTTAGGATAAAACCGACACGACACCGTTACCCAAGTATTTCATTAAGCATACTCCCCCTACCAATATCAACTTTATTTACAGATAAAACACATTCCAACTTGTATAAACAAAATCAACACTTACAAATTCTTGCACATATTTGGCAATAAAATGGTAGTCTGACTACTTCCATAGTGAAATATTTACAGCTATCTTAACACACTACTCTCCAAATATGAATCAATATAGTAATGTAACAAAAAGGTCACGGCAGATTCGTTTAACCTGACTTGTTTGAATTCTACAATAAAAAATAAAGCAACTATACACTGGTTTTTATATACATGCATGGATTATAATAAAATACATAAAAATAAACAATTGCTAGTCTTCTCAGACGAAAAATAATCATATGAACAAAAATATCCCTCAGAAGTCCAACCAGCAGATATCTCTATGTACATCTATAATAAAGTACATGCAATATGCCTATGGACAGGCTAACCAAAATGCATGTCTTCATAATTTCTTTTATAAACTACTCCTAGTTTTTCTGTACTTGCAATTTTGAATATACAATGAAATACAATCATATTATGATGTGGAATGTTCACTAGAAAATAAATCTGAATAACAATCAATAGTTTATTTGTTGTGTTTTAGAACTATAGATACTTTATAACAGTTATTGACATAATGAATGAAGATTGGCATTCTTCAAAAGCTTAAAATGATTACATTCATACATATTTATTGATAAGTATTTTTTTATTTACCTAAACTTAAAAAAAGATCTCACAGGCAAGAAAACCGTAGAACAATCCCCCACACTTTAGGGATCATGCTAATTTCTTGTCAATGAGTCAGAGAAAAAATATTGAAAACAAAAATACAACAATCTTAGATATCAAACATATTCAATCCAGTGACAAAAAGCTTTCGTGTCTCATTTCTTTTACATATCAATTACAACCAGTGTACGTTTTACAACAAGCTATACAGTATGTACATGTATATACATTGAAAATAAATGGACTGAAAAGAAATAGCTATTCATGAAACATACATATGAGGCCGTGTGTTAAAATATGACATGTTTGATTAATGAAAATAAACAAGTAAAGGACAGAATACACATTTATCCTTTTAACAAAAACTAAACACCAACACACCTTTGTAGAAACGCTAATAGCATATGTATACCTTTGCGGTGGTCCGTTGCTTTCTTTCTGAATATGTTTATCTGTTAAACAAATGTTCCTGATTAAATGAACAATGAAGTTTCTAAGTAAAACTCCTTTGACAAATTGAAAAAGACCAACGCATGTTTATTTTTCTTTTCATTTGCCCTTAAGTTATCAGAACTATTATCACATCTAAAGGGTTAGTTGAATTGACAGTACTATTTACAAAATATTGAATATTGTTCAACACCAGTCTTATATAAGGTTAAACGTGTAAGATACCACTGATTGTCCACCCTCAACGCATACAAATCCAATTCGCTGTTCAATGCCTCTTTTGTTGTTTTCGCGTCCTCGAGGGTTTCTGGAAGCACAACAAAGCATTTTGATAAATTATACGAGTTCGTTTTAAATTGCTTACAAATGGCGACTCATATACAGCCTTCGCAAAATGTGGAAGTTTAATTGATGGAAGAAAAGGAATACATTGTTTTTAGAAAAAACCTCTGATGCTGTTTCTTTCGTCAAAAGCGGCAAAATACACTTGAAATCGCTACCTTATTTAACCAATGGAATTCCTCTGCAATAACTGTAGCATTTGTTTACTGTAGCTCGTATTCAAGAGCTTGGTTTGTCAAAAGCAATATGCGATTATTCAAAGGATTTATATATTCTGTCTCAGACCACAGACACGTAACCCACATGAGTGCATTGTATGCTTAGAAAAAAGAAATGAAATTGCGTATGACTTAACAACTATTGATTGTAAGAAGGAACAGTAATAGGGACCAAACTAGCAATGTCACCGATATGAATAATTTACCTTACATTTTCATTCCTACCTTTATTCTCGAATTCAATTTTCATTGGGACTGATTTTCATCTTTACCCCAACTTGCATTGATGCAACAACATTGCTCATAAAATGTACTGTTTTCCACAATTGAATGATTTAAGTCCACTTGATTTTCATCAAGGTAATACATATGGTTTATTTGTAACAAAAACATACCTTCTATGGTGGAATGTTTTTCCTTTTTTTCACCAAGGCCTTCTGCTTTTTAACTTTTTTCCCCACGGGCTTGCCTTTTTGTGAAGATTGCCATGATGTCGCCATTTTAGACAATTCCATTCTTTCCATCTTTTGGCTCTGTGTTTATAGATCAAGTAAAATCAGAATTACAATTGAGTCTCAATTAAAAGGCAAACAACAGGATATTTGATTACTTTGATAATGGATACAACAGAAGGAGCAGAGGTTTATTTTATGGTTTGAAAGGTTCCTCGTTATTACATCATATACACATGCATGAAACACGGACATTACATGTAAATAATTACATATATATTTATTCACGAAACTTAAGTATTACTTAATGGGATGTTACTGAATCGTTTTAAACAAATAAATGGCGTACATGATCAACACGCCTGCCATTTATGAATATATTCGCATGTAGCAGCATTTATACCATATGATGGTCACATGTAGCTAAAACGTCTAGCAATTGACCCTGTTAGATGAAATATATATATAACATGATATTTATATTATAAAAAAAATATTGGACATTGTCTACATTCCTAAGATGATTTCATACACTAAGCACTAAACAATATTTAACTCATTCAATGCTTGGAGATAAAAGCAATGCTTTACAAGACTAGATGTTTCTTACAGATATAGTAATGGTTTACACGACTCTAGACATGTTTTAACAGCTATAGCACCGTGTACAACATTTATGCTTGAGTGTGCTTTGTTTGAAACAAGAAACAATTACCTCAAGGGCTGTTGAAATCAAATCCACAAGGCAGTATATATTGTTGACCATAACATCTTTTGGTATGATATTCTCAACGTTATCTGATCTGTCACCATATCGTAATTCATTCCCAGACTTTATATCTTCGGGCCAGAAGGAATCATCCCATAGATAATCTAAGAGCGGTCGAGACTCGTCAGCTTCTCTCAATGATAAACATCGATTGATGAACCGCTTGCATGCGCTTAGTAGGAATGTGCCGAGTCTGGAATTATCTTTGACCAAGTTCTCGAAGTGGTTGATGAGTTCCATGCCTAGATCTCTTCTATATTGATCTTCTAGTGCTTCAATTATTGAATCTGCATTCAGTTCTTCTAAAAGCTCATAGAGTGCCACAACATGACAGAGTCTGACAGCATTTGACGGACCTGGTAGCATATCATGAGAAAATTTCTTTGTCAATGTGTTTTTCATTTCTTCGATATAATCTATGAGACATTTGTCAGGGTCTCCACCGGTTTTGTTTATCAAAGTCATTATCATACCAATCTGCATCAGAAGCTCTCTAATGATTCGAATCTCATTTTTCTGCGTTTCAATAAGATTGGCTTTCATTTCTTTTGTTAGATGAATTTGTTTTACTTTAGCCTTAATATCCTTTGAGAGGGATACATAGTTTTTGTACAATTCATCTGTAAAAATGATATTTGGGAGTGTTCCAAGCAATATAAAAGCTCTTCCGACTAATGTTCGGTATGTGACCAGGCGTTCGATTGAGTCGAAATCATACCATATCATCTGACCTTTCCCATACGTCGTATCACTGTGTGCCTTTTCTTCAAGAATACCATGCCAGTCTAATTGATCATACGTCGTATCACTTTGTGTCTTTTGTTCAGGAACACCATGGCAGTATAATTGATCATCAGTCGCTTGTGATAGATGACGAGGTGTTATATCTGTTATACATACACATGGAAAGGCAGCAGAGTTCTCCGATCGCATCAAGAACTGGGCGGATTCACCTCGTGATGCTACACTTAGAACGTCATCTAAAAATGCGTTGTGCCTCCCAACAAGGAATTCCAACACTTTGTATTGGATACTATCTGAATCATGTATTATACATTCTTTCATTTTCAGATCAGCATGCAGGCGTGTCAACACACTAGAAAACTGAGTATCTTTTAACAGTTCTATTAGCTTGGACCAAGATTTCGTCAGTTCCCCGAAACGTTTTCTAAGAATTTCTGATTTATGTTTATCCCCGAGCTGGTGAATGAAATCAGATACAGAAAGGATAAAACACTCATGCTTTCTCATTGTGTAATTGGTAATCGCTACCACTGCCATATGCCATTGAACAATATTAAGTATATGTATTGACAACTGAAGGTCTAATTTTCTTGTCAAAATGAGGTTTGTAATTGGATATCTTGTTTGAATAGGAATAAATGAATTCAAGAAATTTTCAAATGAAGCTTGGTTCTTCATTCTGAAACAGGCATCTCGAGCGTTTGTTTTTCCTTCATCCATTTCTAAAATCATGTCTTCGAGTTCGGATGCAACGCCACAAATGTCGTGGTGATGGCGTATCATTGATTGAGACTGACTATGTCGATTTTGTGTTACATCTTGTACTATTGACTCGAAAGAAAGTTCCCATTCAGATCGTTCTTTTGAGGATGTCATATCCGGACAAGTAATCAAAAGCAATTCTCTTGCATGATAAAGAACAGTATGGAGGAAGATTCCAACCGTATGCTCCCCCACACCTAACAGAGTGCCCATAACGTGCCAATGTTCCTCGACGTCTTTCCAAAGCTCACACGTAATATCATTGGTTCTACCTGCAAAAATATGTTTTAACTGGTCTGGTTCTCCTCTACCAAGAGCCAAGAAACCCAATACGCATCCTTTGATTAATAAGGAAAGAATGTGGCACGAAATAGGAGATAGCCTTCTCACACAAAATGTAGGTTTCTTTGAAGCCGGAGTTAAAATGAGTCCAGGCTTACATACAATATCTTCCTGCTCGTGTTCCTTAATGTACAAATGCTTAACATAGCTGTTACATATAGGACATACTGTTTCTTCATGGCTGTCAAATACAGCAATCCTATGCCGGCAGCTACAAATAGCAAACCAAACATCATTTGATTGACAACGTCTGTCTTGAGGGTCCTGGCCATCTGTGCAACCAGGGAAGAACCTGTTTTCTAATTCATTCGGTCGCAGAAGACAACTTTGAAAGAACGACGCTGATTCCAATCCACAAGTATTTGCCAGGATAAGACAATAAGTGGACATAAAAAATCCATTTACTAGACAATCAATCTGTGAAGAGAGCTCGGAATGATTAAAGTTTGGAACTTTAAAGTCTTCCTTGCCTAAAAGGCATTGTAAAAGATGAATTGAATGCTCGTTTAAATCACATGCGTTGATAAGTTTCGCAACTTCATTAGCATGAGACTTGGTTTTGTCATCAAGCAATGA
This sequence comes from Cerastoderma edule, assembly GCA_947846245.1. Classification (NCBI taxonomy): domain Eukaryota; kingdom Metazoa; phylum Mollusca; class Bivalvia; order Cardiida; family Cardiidae; genus Cerastoderma; species Cerastoderma edule. The sequence continues at coordinate 27,205,310 of OX401410.1, forward strand.
ATGACTTCTTGGAATGTAAAACTGTCTCTCTACATATCCAAAAAGATAAAATAAACAATCACTATCCTTTGGTGCAATATCAACGATACTCTTGAAAACCTTCAAATCTCCTTTACTCATAGATTGAGAATCCCAAAATGTGCTTTGGGGTCGTTTTTCAATGAATATCAAAACCGGACAGCTATCTAAACAGTAGTTTGTGTATTGGTCTAAACACGGTATGTCTTCAACATTAGGTAACACTTTTCTTAGTTCTTTCAAATGAAGTCCAAATTTACTTGCTATCCTTTCGTGTGCCAAAACCTTCCAGACGTATTCCCGAATAGGATATTCGGATTTACAAACAAGTAATGAATTAATGTATTCATTCACCTTTGCATTTGTTGGGTCAATCGCATTTAGGAAATATTTCACGCCAGCTTTGAAAAAGCCTGTTGCAATAACAAACTGTAGATTAACATTTTCCAACATGATTATCTTTTGGCTTCGAACAAGAATGTCCAGTATCTCCCCATTTGATTGGTCCACATACTCATTAAACAACTCTTCAAAAATATCAATGATAAGAATAAGGAATGGACATTCATTTGTCATGTATTTGCTACCAATACATTTTAGCAATTTATCGAGATCTTGAATGAAAGGCCTCTCATCTTCTGTAGAAGTGCTTGTATATGTTTCAGCCAATCCATGTTCTAGGATTTCGAAATAAATAGTGTCGTCTTCGAGTTCCACTAATGCAAATTTAATAACTTCCTGGAAAACAGACACATTGTTTTCTGGCAATTCAAAAACTATCTCCATAAACCGAGACAATGCATTTGATTCAGGGTCCGATAGAAGACATCTCAGCAAATATTCAGACAATAATTTTTGTCTTACAGACGCTGACATAGGTAAAGGCATCTTGATTATGTCAAACAGTGCATCCCAAACAGAATCGGAGTCTAACTTAGTATCTTGCTGTATACAGCTTGCTAAATTCTCTATTATTGTAGTTTCCAAACCATATGGTACTATTAAAGATGAAACAACATCCGAACAAACACGTAAGTAATGTATACAAACAGAGCTGGGATCTATTTTGCCTACAAGAGTTAATGCAAAATTAACCTGCATAAGCCAAACTTTTAAATTTGTATACTGTTTAAGTGTTTCTCTTGTAGGTAACATTTTCATGCACACCATTTCAACAAGAATGTCTTTTCCCCCCGTTGGTTTATTTGATTCAAAATCAGTATCTGGAACCTGATTGGACGCAATTAAGTTTTCAGCATCATCGCTTGGTGTTATCTCCGATTGGAGTCTAGTGGTCATAGAAAACCTAAAGGTTTCGTTTGTCATTTCTAAAGCAGTATTATCACAAACCGAATATATATCAACGTTTTTCGCTGGACTCTTTGGCTCGGAAAGATTGGCTAAACTTGTAACAACATCAGTTTCAAAACCAATTGGTTCACCAGTCTCAGGTTTATTGTCTTCCATTGTGTTCTCTGGAAAATGATCTATCATATCGTTTATGTCTACGAAAGAGGTCCTTGCTTGTGGTTCTATATTAGGTAATTGCGTGTTCAAGTCAGGTCTGAACAGACCGAGCTCTTCTGTTGCTGTGTTTATCTCCGAAGAAATAGATGTGTCATCTGTTTCTGACATCTCTGAAATGTGTATTGTGAATAATTCAGTCTGTGGAACAGCTTTGTCATCAGATATAGTGTGTGTTGAATTACTAACATTTATTTCATTTAAATTTTGTCCCGATTCTATAAGATCAAGTTCACCATCTCTTATTGATACGGAAACGCTGCGCAGGTCGTCTTCTTTATCTTCCAAGGTTTCTTCCTCAAGAACTGAGGTCGTATCATGTGTTCCATTTCGGAGAGATTTGTCGGAAATTTCTGATATTTTCAATTTGAATAGATCATCTGGTGTTAATAAATTGCAGCACATTTCGAGAAGTCTCAATTGTGACGTAAATGAATCACAGTTAATCCAAAATGTGATATGGATTGATACTACCCCTTCTGTGAAGTCTTTATTGTGTAACTGTAAGTAATCAGACAAAACCCACCTCATGAACTTCACTCGTTGTATTGCTGGCATTCGCGGACAAATGGTAAATGATACTATATTGCAAAAATCTTCAAAATAATCGTTCAACGCATTGGAATAGCTTAGCTGTACAATTAATGGTATTTGGTGACAAATAATTAGGTCTTGTTTCTTTTCTAGATCAAGCAATAATTCCCCAGGCAAGGTATCATCTAGTTCAATTCCGCATCGTTCTTTTAACATCTTAACAGACAACATAAACTCATCCCGTGTTGTCTCGACATCCATGAAAATACTCTTACTGAAAGGCATTTGAAGTGTAAGATCAAATGAACTGCATATATAACTCTCAGGACCTGTTTCCTCAGGAATACTTGAAATGGAGAAATTTTGTTGGTCAGCAATCAACTTTGTCAAAAGCGTTCTGCGTTTATCTTGATAAACATCATCAACAAAGAATGTGTCAAGTATACATTCACTTTCCATTTTATAAATGTACTTTGCTAATGGCGAGCATATAATCTTCGAAACGTAATTATCGAGGGCCTCAATAAAACTTGAACATGTTCGAAGAGCTTGGTTGTCACAGGCAACCCTAATCTGCCATTCCGTATCGTCTATATCCAAATAGTTCCGTTTTAACCACGAATATACAAGCTCGTCAAAAATGTGAAGCATGCCATCAGATGATTGGACCTGGAGCATAACGTCGGTGATACTGGCAACGTCTCTTCCAGATTCTGAATATCTTATTCTCGTGAACGCCCAAAACAACTGTTCCTTAATATAGTCATTTAGGGGCCTTTTTGCTAACAACGCATCGTTCAAGGACAATCTGCACATTTCACATAGAAGAGTTTCTGGTTGATCCAATGAATCTAATGTAACCAGTTCCCAGCTAGACAAAAAGTTTATCTGTGACAAAATGTTCGACCTTCCCTTAATTCTGTCCATATGAATTACGAAATAGACGTGCTTATTAGCCTTGTCATCCTTTTGGCTAGAAACGTACTCTTGTCTATACCGTTCTATTACAGACTTTGCTAGCATAATGTACTTTTCATCATCGATAGCACTACAATGCATTATCAACAAATCTTCATCAGATTCATGCCAAAAGGTGTGCATTCTTAAAGAAAGCTGCTTCTCAGATTTAAAAGATCCCAGCTTTTCCACTTGCACAGACCAACGGCTTATATTTTGTAAAACCTTTGTATGTATGTTACTGTTTGTAAAGACGACAGTCATCAACTTCTTATCTTGCTTTTGTGCCAATAAATCCTCGTCGAGTTGAGATTCAATCAAACCCTCTATTCCATTGTGAATAGGTAAACTAAAATAAGTCTCTAATAAATGGTCATACTCCAACTGTAAATCTTCACTTTCGATTTTCCGGAGGCGTATCATTGCTTCAGGCCTTATGATCCATAAGAGGTCGTGTTTACATTTATCTAAAATGCACCCTTCATCGACGCCACCGAACATTGCACCCTCTCTGAAATGTTTTAGGATTAAAGACGATACCATATCATCGCCATAAATTGGAAATGCGTCTGTTTCATCAAAGCGGTCTAAAATGCACATATTTCTTACCCATGCGTCTATTTTGTCGATCATACAGTTTTGTCTGGGATTGATAATATCTGAAAACTGCAAGTGCTGTTTTTCAAATCTGTTAAGAAAAGGAGGATCTGAATATGCGAGCTTACTGTCATCCACGATGACAATGCATCTAAAAGTATTTGCAACATGGCATATTGGGTTGCTGTAAGGGCCGAGTGCAACTCGACAAATTTTCTTTTTTCCAATTACGGTATAATTCTGATTAAGCATATCATATAAACTACCGTAGATGCTCTCAAGATCTTTTAAGATTAAGACGGCCCCTTGTTCCATGCAGATTATTATGCGATTCAGAATTCTATAATTGTAGTCATCTGTGAGGTCCTCTTCGAATTGGCTACCAAATATGAGTTCTCTGTTCACTCTTCCGATTTCATCAAGCATTTGGTTGAGAATACCAATAACGGATTCTCCAGTGGATATCAGCATCAAGTGACGAGCCATTTTATCATCAACATTATTTCTTATGAGCCCAATCACAGAACTTGGCTGCTCTGTTTCACTGAAATTGAAAATTGACATTAATGTCGATCTTTCTGCAGGGAGTCCACCGAAATTTCTTTCAAGTCCCTGTAAGATAGAGAGACTCTTTTCTTCATTGGAACTTTTTGGAGAACAGGACATTTCTTTGGCAAAATACTTGACTAATGAATAAAAATCCCTCAGTCCGTGGAAATTTGAAAAGGTCTGTACCTTTACATATTTGAAGTATGACTTAGCAATATTTTCTAAATCGTTCTTAAAGTTCTCAACTCCCAATTTGGGCAATAACTCGGGCTTTGATAGAGTATCCAAAAAGCCATTGGTGGTTTTCGGTTTTTCAGTTACAATAAATGAGTCAAAAATATACATCCCTGTTTCAAACAACTCATTCTCATCCATATCAGGTCTTGAGAGATGTATCGCTCTATTCATTTTGGAAGCATCTAACGACCAGTTTGATATGCCGACGACGGCGACGTTCGGCCTATCCCTCCCATCAGGTTCCAAGAGATTATGCAAAACCTTCAGAGGATTAAATCTCGATATCTCTGCTAATCCAATTTCATCCAATATAACAACCGACATAACTGCATCTAATTGGTTAGACTCCTGACACTTCTCAGCCTTTTCAAACACTTTAATAATACCGTCAGAGGTTGATGATTCAGATCCTTGGAATGAGACACATTGCAAAAGTGGCAACTGCTTGAAGAACTCATCTTTCGAATCTTCACCTCGAAGGTTACTTCTGATTATTTGCATTGAAAGAGACTTACTGCAACCTGGTTTCCCAACAATGAATATGGGTATTTTGTTTAATATACAAACGAGTAAAACAAATACATTTTCGCGTAACGCAGTATTCTTTGCTGTTCCTGGTGGCAGTTCCATTCTGTTCAGAATATCTTCCTGTTCATGTTTTATGACGGAGCCAATATCCGTTTCGGTAAAACTATAGCCATGCTGCTTGAAAACGTCTGACATTGTCTGGCGATATGCCTTTCTTCCTTCCATGTCAGATATTCGGCAATGATAGCAATGTGCCAAAGATAGCACAATGGCTATTTCCTCTTTGTTCATGCAGATATACTTTATGGTACTAGTACTAGTAACCTTCTTCTCTATGATTTCCATAAACCATAAAACCAAAGTTTTACATCGCTTTACGTCGCGCAAGCTAACGCTACAAGTTGATCCTTCTTTTTCTCTAACAAATATCTGTGATTTTGAGAGGAGGTCAGTGAACAAATTATGATATTTAACTTGTTTAGCAAATACACATTCTGTCATTCGGCTGATATAAAGTGTTTCGTCTTTCTTATCTAAGTGACCGAAGTCCCAGACATAATCAACAAGCATTTCCGGTAAGGGAAGTACACGATATACAAGTCTTGATAACTCATCCGTCAAAACCTTGCCTTTTAGTCCAGCAGTTGACACTGCTGACGCAGACCTCAACCTGTACGGATTGCATGCCCCCATCAAGACTAAATTAGGCGCCAACCTACGCCCAGAAAAGTCTTTGTGACATATCATATGGCTTATAAGGCCAACATACTCTGAAGTATTTATTTCGTCGAAAAACAACCAATGCTCTTTTTCTAGATTATCTAAAGCCTTCAAGTTGCAAGATGAAATTTTGTCTGTTATCGATTGTTCCTCTACGCCTGCATGTATATTTAGTACGTCAAATTCTACCTCACATATTCTTGCTAGATAGCGGATGAGAGAGGTTTTCCCACAGCCGGTTTCACCCATGATCAAAACAGGAATATTTGCTTTAATTCTTAACACTATCAAGATCATTTTCAGGAGGTTATCTGGTGTAAGAGCATACCCTTTTGATAAATCACTCAATGTACTTTTTTTTAGCATTAATGGATTTGACCTCGAAATCTTTTGCAAAATGGTTTGAAATTCTAGTTGAGACATCTTCCTATAGTCCTGAAGCTCCTTCTTCATCTGACTTTCAAAGAGGGATTTAATATGATCTGGAACCTTGTTTTTGTCCCTGTAAACCGGAGATATTGTTTGTATATTTTGGTTGTGAAAGACATACATTAAATGGTTACTCTCTTCCCATTGTATCATACCAGCGGTTCGTTCAGCAGCATGGGCAGCAAACCCCTTGTCTCTTGAGATGTTGTCTCCATTCAATGATCCCTCTAAGGTTGACAATTGTGTGGATCTGTACGTGTCGACAGACCTGGAGGAAAAATCTTTTGAAACTTCAATAAGAGCCTTTACTAGTGAACTTCGAACGATTGGTTTTGTCTTATTTCCAATCATATCTCTTATTCTAGAAGTTTTAAAGAAAGAACTGTTTGACATCTTCTTAAACTGGTCACTTAGGACGTTCAAAAATATATTTACAAGGCAAAATGACATATTCCCTCTTTCAGGGAAGTGCTTTCTTAAAAGTAACCTACATTTCTTTGGAGAAAGGGCTGAAACACAATTTACTCCATTAAACTGAACATCTTTTGCATCAAGATTTCCTAGTTCAAATTCTTGTAAAAAGTGGCATACTACTTGAACAGGACTTTGTAGTTCTTTACTAACAATGTAATCCTTAAAATCCTGCCACTCTAGATTCACTCTTTTGAATGATACAGCTGTCTGCAAGGAGACTCTCAATGAATCTTGCAATGAATTTGCAATCTCAATGACAACATAGGAAGTTGGTAGATAAACGGATGTTCTGCCAGTTGTCACAAACCGTAGGAGAATGAATTCGAAAAGAAAAGTGTCAAATTCTAAACAGTTGCCCAACATCCCAACATCAATATGTAGCATATCTGTTTCAGCGATTTCCAGCGCTTTCAAACGTCCCACAGTAGTGGCTTTATCAAAATTTCCACTTATATGTACCGTCTTCAGTTTATGACACGATGAGAATGCCATTTTGCAAATATGTGTAGTTTTCCCTTGTCCAGCAACCTTTGATGTGATAGCAGTAACACCATGACATTCGTTATGAAATATTTCATCAATGACTTTGTCTGATAAAGGTCTTACATTGCAGACATACTCGTTTAGTTCATCTACAAAGGGATGATTCTTGGAC
>OX401410.1:27213031-27331020 GCA_947846245.1 Cerastoderma edule
GTCATGTAACATCATGAATACAATTACAGTCAAACTTGTGTTAAGAGGTCAGCCTATGGGACAGAGTAAATTGGCTATTAAAGACAGGTTGGCTGCTTAACACAAGTTGATGTACACTATAAATCTAACAATGGGACTTTCTGCAGTGGTTGTTTACGGCAGGTTGGCTGCTTAAAAGGGTGGCTGCTTAACACAAATTAGACTGTATCTAAAATGATTTCATTTTCTCTTTTAATCTTATTGGTCTTTACCTTATTTTGACATTACTGGTTGTTTGCCATCTGCCATGTGTTTACCAGGTACATATCCAGCATATCCATTGATGTAAGATTTTGCAATTACATGTTTGTATAAAGTTTGACTGCTTTGGCATTTTCTTTCATATGAAAACCATTTAAATTGAGTTATAAGAAAATTATATATCTATTCTTATATCTATTCTATGGAAAACCATTGAAAAGCAATCGGAAAAAATGTTTAATCTAAAGCCTTGTTCATGTGATATTTTCAAAAATGTGTTATAGAGGATACTTTTAGGGTACATATAATCTTAGGCAGAGAAGTGTGATGTTGAATATTCGATACTTGTCATTGCCTTATACTATTACAGCATATAAACTGATCTGCATAAAGTATGGATGAGTGTCATTATCAAATTTAATACTTACATACAAATTCATATAGACATTTCAGTTTTGTAAGCACATACTGGGGCTATAATTTGACTTTCCATCATTTTCATGTGGGAAAGCAGTCAGTGGCTTTGAAGAATATTGTACAATGCTGATAAAGATATACCATGAACAGGTTTGCTGACTGCAATGATTTTACGGAAATACTGTTGAAAAATGCTGTTCAACTCAATTCCAACCAAACTTTCTCCGAATTCTGCATTTGGTTACGCAATAGAATAATCTCCTCAACAAAATAGAGTTGTCAGTTTTAGTTATAAAGACACTGCTTGAAAAAGGATTTTGTCTCTCTAATGATTAAAATATTCATCCCAACATTTCAGATCAGGAAACAGGAATAGAAGATAGACAAGAATCTGATTTGTGTGATTGTTTGTTTCAATACTGGGTTTTTATAGAGGTAACTATTATTCAGTATCATTGCAATACCCTGTTTATCATGAAAGGAGGAATAGTCCAAACATAACTGCCCATAGGGGTCAGTTAATGCAGTTGAACAATTAGAATATGTGATTCAGCCAGGAGACCACCTCTCTTTAAAATTAAAATCTATCAAAACTATCATTTGTACTCAGGCTTAGATGGGCTTTGTGAAGAAATTACTCAAAAGGAGTAATTAATTTTTTCTTCTGTCATTTGTTATTCCTTTTGTTTGTATACTCAGCCCTCTTTGATTTTAGTTTCAAAGAGATTACTAATTAAAACAGTTTGAAACCTTTGTTGGATTTTTGAATTAGTACAAATTGCAAGTAACAACAGAAGACAGAAATTAACAGTAAATTATACAGGTTCTTTGTGGTAAATTAGCAATTTATCCTTCTGTCTCAGTGGGTTTTTTTTCTGTATAAATTGTCCCAAGAGAGAAGTTAGGACAAAAGGAGTTATTTTCTTCATGGATCCATACGTTTGCAGCATATGACTATTGATAGTGACAAAAATAGCTCTGAAAAGCTCCACACGTTTTCTCGCTTTGAAGAGATATCATCATGCTAATTATCATGAATATTTATTGGATTTTTATGTGTCGTGCATATATTGTGATCGATCAGAATCCTTCTTTAACTATAGGGGCTCAATAACGGCCGAGAGAAAGCAAGTAGTTCCAACTTCTATGTGGATTGTAATCTGTCTATAACTTCTTGAATACTTATCAAACTAAATCCTCCTTTTTTTTTTTAGATAAATCTACTGTTCTTTGGTTTTGATGCGTTTGTGATCTACAGGATGTTAATTAAAGGTAATGCAAACAATCCCCGTTAATTTCCTAACATCCTAGAACTTCTTGTAGAAGGTATCTAGCGGCACCTGTATCAAGGCTGTCGGATTTCCCCAACTTTAAAGGAACCAACATCACTTTATTTCTCAGTGCATGTCAAAGTCCCTACTTTAGATCATTTGTAAAATTCTATCAACAAACAGGTCTTGAGTCAGAAACGGCATAGAGTCATTTATGACGGAGAATGGGTACTTATAGGTGATTTTGTTTTGCCTTTTCACCAGAACCAGTATGCTCAGTAATAAGGTTAAAATACGGCTCCCGTTTTCCGTTCGTATTGTTATGAAATAATAAAAGGACATTGATTATCATATTTAAGCTGTTACTTTTAATTTGGGAATTGATTTTATACATTAACAGGACAGCAGGGTTTCATTTGATTATAGCATTTGGTTTGAGTACCAATGGAGTATTGGGACAGTTACACATTTTACGTCTACTTTATCTTCTATTTGATTTCTACTATACAACATAATTGTTTGGTTTGTCTTCAAAAATCTCTTCGCTTTCTTTCAAATACATTCATACGCACAAAGCCCCTCATATACTGTGATGCAGTTTAGGCCGTTCAGGCCTTTGATTATTTCTTTATAATGTTTTCAATATTAATGTTTTCCTTGTGAATTGATAGCTAAATAATTTAAAATCTAATAATTAAACTGGATATCAGCAACCACTATGTTATTTCTCATTACTATGGAAATGATGGTTGAAGATTGATTTAGGTTATGTTTTTACCATGATTCCTTTTTTCTTTACTCCAAGTAATTTAGGTACCTGTATGATATCAATATAAATCAAAGACTGATATATTCATCTCGGAAACTTCAAGAATTCAATTATTTTGATCACTTAAATTATATGATGTATTTCTTCCTGTAGATGTTGGGGTAAACAAACAAGATACATCTGCAAAGACACAAAGACAATATTTGAGTCTCAAACCTTTTGGGGCCTACCAACACTCTCTACTCCTATATCATTGCTCTAGATGCTGGGAAACAACCTATACGCCTATGACAAAACACTCCAATTGTAAGTTAAGCTGAATTTTATCTTTTCTTAGGGGCCTCTGTGGCCTGGTGGTTAAAATAAAGAATTTAAAATCACATGGCCCCTTTCCGCTCAGGTTCAAATGCCAGTAAGTGATATGTTTTCATGAGAGACAGTCTCCTGATTATCTTACTGAGTGCCAATGGTTTTACCAGGCTTGACCAGCACTTTAGTGCAGTTGAGTATGGGATTTTCCTCCATCATGTAGAGTTAGGCATAAATGAAATATTGTTGATTTGATGTAAAACCCATATAATTAAATTATTTTCACTAATTTTTTTTCACCACTATTTTAATTCTTCACATGGGAATATTGAGTTCATCTTTGAAATATTAACCTTATTTCTAGGTTTCAATGCAAGACTATAGTAAGTGCTTCACATACGTGCAGCACTTATAGACTAATGTATTGCACTGAACCCTTGATTTGTTCTATACTATCCATGATTTGTACAAGAGATACCAATACTCTGGTTAGCATTATATTCTACCTGTTTAACTCTTTACCAAACAATAACAACATTTAACCCTTTTGTTGCAGATATGACTGCAAAACGTTGTGGAAATGAGAAATTGCTTGTTACGAGCAATTTTTCCTTTTTCCACAATGTTTTCTGCCCTATCAGAAGAATTTTTCAATTTCATCACATTTTGAAATGTTGTCTGCAAACTCTTTCAATTTGGGACACTCGAAATTTTGGTGTTTGGTAAAGGAATAAATTTTAAACTGTAGAAATGGGGTAGATGGGTTTATACCGCTCTCTCAGAGCGCGAAGCGCTCGGAGAGCGGATAACGGTAACATACGTACGAGTAACAAGTTATGTTAACACCGGTTATACCATTAGCAAAAAAACAGGTGGCTTCCGGTTTACCTAAAGGAGAAAACTCGGGTTTGCTTCTAACTCGGATGATCCAAGCTGTAACTGCGTGACAGCTTGGAGGCGCCCTGCGATAAAAACGCGTCAGCATTCCCCCTCTGTGTGTGAGGGGTCCAATCGGCGACGAGAAAAAATATGGGCACCAATCAGAAAGAAGGTGGGTTTGACCAATAAGATTGCTTATTGCTTCCATTTCCGGTAATTTACAGAAAGAACAAAAACATGAACGATTGTTAACATTTGATTGTCGGGAAATATAAATTCGTTTTAAACCATAGCAGTGTCATTTGATGAAATCCATTGTCGAAGGGAAAGACACTTATGTTTCAATCTTAATAAAACATCTCTTACATAAAAAAGGGTCATCTGTACCCTATATATTAAAACTTAACATTCATTCGGACTGTCAACTATATCACGATGCTAAACATGAAACAACATCAACGCCTCCCTAATAAAACTGATTAACCCTTTCCCAAACAATAACGACACTTGACCAATTTGTTGCAAACGACTCTGGAAAACATTGTGGGAAAAGGAGAAATTGCTCATGATGAGCAATTTATCCTTTTCCCGCAATGTTTTCTGCCCTATTAGAAGATTGTTTTTCAATTTCATCACATTTTAAAATGTCGTCTGCAAACTCTTTCAATTTGGGACGGTCAAAATTTGGTGTTTGGGAAAGGGTTAAAACAATGTCAACAGTTTTGTGTTGAAGCGATTTGCTTTGCCACACTTATTTCGAAATCAATCATTTTTTGTTATTTGTGTTAGTAAAAAGATAGTCACCTCTTGTTATATGTGCGCTAAATAACCTTGGATATTGATGCACCATTAAAAGTGTCTAGCAACCAATCTAGTGATAATCAAAATCGGTTTGCCCGACTCAGTCCATGCATGAAAGAATTGGGCAATACCTTTCCCCGCACCATTTTAGTTTTCAAAAAATATTGAATCCAAAGGTTTTTTTAAGCTTTCAACATTTAGTTACCAAGTTACCTTTCTGTTCCACAGACAAGGTCTTTACTATATCAAGATTCAAGAGACAAATCGATATTGTATTGGCAGAAAGGATTTGGTTTTGACGACTACCATTTCGCTGCAAACATAAATGATATTCAGAAGAAACTTGCTCTTATATTGTAAATTTGATTAATATCAAATATACTTTAGAAATAAAACTCTATGTCAAATGCGCATTTTTTGAGGACAAAACTATGATGCTGTTAACAAGATAAAGGGTAAGGCACGTGTTGTATGATGTACGGCGGTGTCTGGATTAGTATCTGTGTGTGACGCGCGTCGCTCCCGTCTGGGGTAATAAAACTAGGCGTTTGATATTTAGACCAGCAACCCGAAAGATGTACTATTCGATACTCCCCCTTTATAACATGCCCGAAGCTGTTTATATAGCTTTTTGAATCATTTGTTTATTAAAACATAGCTGTTATCTATGTCTCTGTTTGTGTTTCCATTCGCACTCGCCCAACCTGCAAATAATAACTTTGAAATAGTTTCTAGATTTTCATTTCAGATTAGACCCATACTGCCGATTTCTATAACTCAAGAAAATATCAAATTGAGAGCCCATTTTTACATAGAATCGGCCATCAGATATGATAAGCTAAAGGCTTTTTTTATGGCAAAAGTTTCCATAAAAAAAGTCTCTGATGGTTTGAGTGTTTTTTCTAGATTTTCGCAATAGAGTCACAAATAGCTTTACTCAATGAATGAATATCTACGTATTCAATTGAAATCAACTGATGCAATACTTTGGCATTCGACAAAATTCATATGAGGGAAAGCGCATCTCGGTTGTAATGGTAAAAGTTATACTCTACCAAACGAAAAGGAGCCGATATTATACTCCCGCCAGAATTTACCTGTCATTTTAACTCCGCCCCTTTCTACAGATTTCCCAGCATGCACTACCTCGAAAAATCGATATCCGCTTGACGCGCTTTTGTATCGAATGCATCCAGACGTAGAGTGAAATATCTACGTCTGGATCATTCGGACTAGTTTGCTTCGGGTGTTTCCGGCTTTACGGAATGGACTGGTTCTATCTAAATTTACTTTCAAGCATTACCTTTATCTACCAATATATCTACCAATAGTGAACCATTCCTTGTAAAGAGAAAACTCGGGTTTGCTTCGGGTGTTTCCGGCTTTATGGAATGGACTGGTTTTACATAAATTCATTGCCGCTCATTGAGTTGATTTCCGCCAATCTTGAACAAACCATAAACCATTCTATCGAAAAACAAAACACGAACAACAAGATCGGCGCCACCGCTTCAAACTTTAAATTGGACACAGTGTTCAACTCCTTGAAAGGACAACGTATCGCCGGTTGTAGGTAAGAGAACTTTTTGTACTCTTTCATTTCGTTATAAAACAGTATATCTAAATAGACCATTTTCACCAAAACTCGTCATAGAAAAATCAAGAATGCGAGCCCTCGTCACGCCTCGCTGAAGATGCTTCCTCTAAACAAACATCCATTTGAAAAAAAACTTCTCCCTTTTAAGTAGAACTACAGCATTCATTTTTTATTTTAAAGTTCATGTTCCCTGCAGTACTAGGCTAGAAGATGTGTGTTGCCCACAACACTCCACTATCGATTCGGTGATTACACCCTGCAGTTTGGCATAATCTAATGTTTATGTAGACGGTCTATATATAGATGTCATTTTCGCGGTGTGTAAGTAAAGCATTAGGTACACATCGTGTTGTAGATGGAATACACTATTATGCTGACCAATAAAGCAACGATGTCAACTCGTCAGTTGCGGACATTGATTATTTGTTATTGTAGGAGCTTTTAAATTGAGTACAAGGTACCTTCTTGACAATTCAATAGCGTTATGGGGCGATAGTTTAAATAACAATGACAGGTAAATTTTCTTTTTAAAAAATAAAATACCCTGTAAAGTATTTAGTTTAGTTTAGAATCATTACCCGACACATGTCCCATATGGGTCCTCTTCGTAAGGGCCGTTCCTACATTTTTCAGTTCTGAAGTGGCTTTCCTGGATACACCAGTACAAGGCTAGGGCTCTGAAGCGATCCTACCAAAACTAAATGGCCTCGGTGGGGCTCGAACCCAGGACCCCCATGTTCTGAGTCCACCATCTTAACCACTGAGCCATGCAGGACCCATATTTGGATATATGTCATCTTATTCGTTGGCAGTATTTTGTTTTACTTGATTCAAGTGATAATATAATTCCCAAACATTGAATTGTTCTTGCAAGTGAGAATTTTGGCCAAAAGGTTTATGGTAATAGATCCCTTAGTTGTTTTTCCTTTATTTCACAGAATTCATGATGGTTGGAAATATGACAATTTCAAACAAGCTTCAAAAGAAAAGATGATGCAGACCCGCATAAACATTGACTCCATTTTATAATACAAGTAAGTACATAGTCTTTCTCATGCTTCTTTGAACTTTACAAACATAAGCGTCATAACCATAGAAGACAACTTTTGAAAGCAATATAACAAAGAAGCAATTTCTCAAATGTCAAAGGTTTTTTTTCTTTAATTCAAACATCTCTTATTAGATTATTATAGAATAATTACATATGCAGCAAAGTTTTCAGGAAACAAACAAGTTTGACAAAGGTCTGACTTCTTGACATTTCCTTCTTTTATTTCTTCGTTTAAAAAAAATCCTTATCCATAAATGTTGATGAATTTGTTGTAGCTCAAAATGTGTGATTGACTTTTTCTTTTCTTCTTTCTTTTTTCGAAAACGTTCGTATGAATGAGAATGAAACCAATATAAGTCAAAACAGGTTGAGATATAGATTTTTATCAACAATCAGTTCTTTTTCTTCCTGTCAGATAACTGCTTCAATTGACTACCATTGGGATAGAATTGTTTCCAATGTTACCAATTAAGAATAATCAGTCAGTTAAAATGTAGCCAGTATTTACGGTGGCATAAAGGTGACAAGTATGCGATTTTTTTCCCCGATTTGGTAAGTCGAAATAACGAGAAAATTAAGCCATTATTTCGACTTATTAACTCGAAAGTAACAAGATAATAAAGTCATTTTTTCGACTTACTAATTTGAAATAGGAAGATAATTAAGTCATTATTTCGACTAACTAACACGAAATAACGAGATATTTTAGTTTGTTAAATATGTCACCTTACGTTTGGTAGTATTCTATTTTAGTGGATTGGTACTGTGATGATATGATTCCCAAACATTGAGATGTTCTTGCAAATAAGAAGTTTTCCTAAAAGGTTTAGGGTGATTTAGTTGTGTTTTTTTTATTTTACAGAATGCATGATGTTTGAAGAAGAATGTCAGTTTTAAACAAGGTTCAAAGGGAAAGATGATGCAGACCTGTATTACATTGGTTCTATTTTTTAGATACAAGTAAGTAAAAGTATTGTTCTCATGCCCATATGAACTTTACAAACAGAGATGTCATAATCATAGAATATAACTTATGAAAGTAATGTAACAAAGAACAATCTTTTGAGTGTCAATGTAGTTCTCTCTTTAATTCAAACAGTTCTGATGGAATTTTAGCATAATTACATCTGCAGCAAAGGTTTAAGGAAACAAGCAAGTCTGACAAAGATGGAACTCCTTAAAATGTCCTCCTTTTATCACTTTGTTTTCAAATAGTCATTATTCACAAATGTTGATGAATTTGGTGTTGCTCACAATTTGAAATTAATATAATCTTTTACAAAAACCTAGAATGAGAATGAAACCAAAAAAGAATCAAGACAGGTATCAATTGGGGTGATCATGTGACCAATGTTTACGAAAAAAGGTCCGAACAAGATATCCGTGCAACAACTCTTTTCAGTAGATTACTCTTGCTTTGCACTATTTTATTTATGCCATGTTCCGACCATAAACTTTCCAGTTCTGGTGATATATGATAACCCATTGTTTATAATGGCGTTATTTCTAACACTCGGTAGAGTTATTGCAATCGATGGGTGATGTTTTAAGGTTATTCGCATCCCACAACTCGCAACTCTCTGCATGGTCTTGGAGGGGATGGCACAGCTAAAGTTGAAACAACATTCACCGGCGGTTGCAGATTATTTATCGTCGCAACATGGCGTATATAAAATAGTGGAAACCAGAAGTAGTCTGCTTAAAAAAATTGCAATCTGTTTTATATTGCAAACATTGATCATGGGATAACCCTGCCTGGATACACAGCTTAAAATATAGATTGTTATCACCAATCACTTCTTTTTCATTCTGTCAGATAACTGCTTCAATTGATAACTATGGGGAATGAATTATTTCCAATGTTACCAATAATCAGTCAGATGAAGGTGGTCAGTTTTGGCAAAAGATTTATGTTTTTATTTTTCTCTTTTAACAGCCATATCTGATGACTATCTGGCAGAGTAAGGAAAAGGTAACAACAACAAAATGTTCAGTGATGGGAGACCACATGGATTTGATATAATCAAAAACAGATGAAGATTCACATGTACTTTGACTACCTGATTAATGAAATGTTCAAAAGCTTAGTTTTCTCTTCAAAAGACTAATTTCATGAAGATAAAAATAAACCTAAACAGTGATACACCATATTTAAAGGATAGTGTTTAGTGTTAGTTGGTATTGACAATATCAAAGGACAATAATATAGAAAAACTGTCTATGGACAATGGAATATTCTATAATGATAACAATGTTACACATGTTTCATGGTCCTCATTTTCTTTTCTTTTTTTGAAAAACTCAACTAATTTCCTATCTATTGCATGTTAATGAAATGTTTCAAGGAAACAAACATGAGAGTTTACATGCATTGTAAACACCTTAATTTTCAACATTTTAAAACCAATTATGACAAAGGTAAACATTCTCTGAAAGCATGTTTGCCTTGTCACAATTGCTTTTATTCATTGGTTAAAGAAATTACCAATTATATCTGCTATTGCTTTAAATTTGAAACAAAAATTTGGAAAATTTTGATGAAAGTCTAAAGGATGTATGTCAAAGAATATTTGTTGAAATTTCTATTTAAAAAGTTGATCATTAATTTTTCTGTCATACTTTTCCAACTTTCAGGAGTTTTTTTCTATTCAAACTATGAAGACCAGGGAACTGTTGATGTCAAGAATTAAAATAATGTCAATATCAAGCTGTGACTATTTTTCAACCAATGTGTTAAAGGAAAGAATTATGATACATGAACCTTTGCTGTATGCTGAGTATCACTTATATGTCTTTTAACTTCATTTCATTAATCATTTATTGCATACAGTGCTTTATGTTTAAGTGCTCTAATAGAAAAACACATAAAAAAGCAGCGTTTTATGTGTGAACAAAGACTAATAAAAAATTATTGAAAATTTATGATATCTTTTTCTTTCATTTGAAAGTTAAACAAAAGACCTTTTGGCCACAACAAAGCTATTTTTGTAATTGAATGACATTTTGGAGATCAGCAAAGCAATCTATTTGGGATTTTCTTATCTACATTAAACAATAAAGAGCAATTCAAACAAAGACCTGATTGACTTTCTATAATGATGTAACTTAGCCCTAACCATGTACAAGCAGATGAGTATGTTGTTAAATATTGTTTGGTAATAATAACCCAACTGACCCTTCTTCATCACCAAATGACATGTTGTTTGTTGTCATGATGATTTAAACCAGTACCTACAACACATGATTTTGTGAAGAAAATTGTATGATTTTATGCTGAGACACTTGTGGTTCAAATATAGTTTGGTGGTTCTGACATGGCATGAGCAGTTTGTCCTTACATGACGAATGTCTCTTTATTGATTAAAGGCCCTCATACACAGCCCAATCAAGCTTAACTAATATCCATATCAATAGAACATATACCATCAAAAAAGTTTACCAGGAGTCTGCAAGGAGACTTATCCTTTTACTGAGCCTTTCCTAAATGTGACAAAGATGACAGCTTTGTGACAAAATGAGTATTTGCCCCCCAAAGTAAGCCAATTCTTATATTTCCACAAAGTTGTACTACGAATTAAGATTGAAATGCATATTCAGTATGCAAGTTTTTTCACAGAACCCATGCCATTGAGTTGAGAGAGCGGTCTAGAGGCAATGCCTTAGTTCATATTATATATAAAGGAATGAGATTGATTTGTAAGCACATGCTATGCTGAATCCCTGAGTGACTGCCTGTAATACTTGCATTTTCTTTACATAGGTGTCAAATATGAATGACCCATGCAAACTACTGTGATTTGCAAAGTAGTAAAGATTTGGTGCATAGACAATCTCTATATTCCTAGATTTCAAAAATAATTTAATTTGTTCTCGGTTAGTATATATAGTAGTGGTTAATATATAAGTTTATATTTTTGAGATATGTTTATATTGTTGAAATCATGACAAGTACCTACTTCTATAGAGTGAAAGTCCAGAGATTCATTCCAACCTGGATTCATGATGTTTCTCACCTTGAATAAAATAGTATCATACTACAATGTGTATTCTTGTTTTATGTGTTACAGGTCCAGATATGCCACTGTAGAGAACCTTATAGAGTATCAGGTGATACATTTCAACACAAGAACTGACTTCAAACGTCATCCAATTGTAAACTGTGAACTTTGTATCTTTATATAATAGATCTCTATCACTTTGTACCCAGTGTGGCTCTCAAATATCCAGTAGTTACAGATTGAAGAATTGTATTTGAACATTTTTATGATATTGTAGTCTAATTTCTATGATATTTTAGTCATCGCATTTCTAACTTAATGGTTTAATTCTGTATGGATTGATTATTTTGGATTCTGTTGATAGCTTAAAAACTATTTGACATCATGCAACTAATTGTTTCATTTATATGATGTTTAAGCCTTTCCCAAAAGTTTTACATTTTCATCTTTTTGAAATGAAGTGCTAAATACCAATCAAATGAAAACACATGTTAATGAAGTTACTGTAAATTCAACTATAATGCTTCTTTACTCAATTCACAAAAGTATTTTATATGCTCAAGGACAAATTACAGTAAAAGCCTTTTTGTTTTCATGTGGTTCTGATACTTTATGCAGTAACATTAACATTTGATAAACAAACATTGTTTAAGGAATCTACTACTGGACTACTGCAGACTTGTGAATGGAGTGGTAAACAAGAAAAACTATTGTAACAATAAAAATAATTGATGCTTAAGAGGAATTTATTCTTTTGTAACAATGGTTTCTCATGTCTTCCATTGAAGTTGTGATAAAGTGAGGTATATTGGAGTTAAACATACAATTGTCAATTATACTACAATAGGTAATACGATTTGTCATAGTTCTCAAACGATGTGCTTATCAAGTTACCTTGGATGTAAAAATACTTCGTTTCAATTGGCTTGGCGCAAGACTGGACCAAGTCACTTTTTGTAAAATGTTAAGAAGGAAAAAACATTAATACATGATACAACTACCATGGTAACATCAGTAAAATCAATCTTCTGATACTTGAAGGCCATACTAGCGCTAAGAAATGAGGGTGAAATGAGTTATACATTATGATAGAATAGGTTGATCCATAGCAAAAAATCACAGGATCATGACAATATAATGCCTGCACTATTTTTTTTTTTTTTTAAAGTTTTTTTTTTTCAAAATTTAGTGCCCACCAATTTTATTTCATTGTTTACATTCGAGTAACATCTAAAATAAGAAGGAGCGCTCAGATTAATGAGCGGCGATCACCTGGTTAGAAAATAATGTAAAAACACATAGATATACTGTCATTTATCCAATATTAACAAGCGACATTCAAAATGGAGAATTTCTCGGGTTTTATTGTATTCACTCTTTAAAAACCATCATGTGAATGTGTAACCGCATCAACGTCTCTGATGAAGGGAATTCAAAGTACTTTTAAGATGAATTTAAATTTTCACAATTTTAGTGTATATGTCTTGAGCACTAGTATGGCTTTAAGTTTGATGGCACAGGGGACCATTAGTTGAATACGAATAAGCCTTTCCCTTCTACGTCAACTTTAGACTTTCCAAATATATTTCTTTTTTTTAAACAACAATTCAAATCTTGCCGAAATATCATATGGTTAAATCATGTGAGAGCGTATAAAACATTGTAACAAAAGGAGGATTTGCTAGACATTTCTGTGTCTGCAACTGAGGTCTGAAAACTTTGTGTGAAATGTAGAAATGGTTTGACATGAGCATTTTCTCTTTTTCTCACCATGTTTTTTTATGCTATAAGTTCAGAGAATTCAAATTTCATCACATTTAATTAACCATCTGCAAACTCTTCCTTAGTTTGGACAGTCAAAACTGTAATGTTTATTTAGATTATTTCATCCAATTCAATTAATGAATATAATGCAAATGGATAATCATTAAGAAGTAACCTCTTAACTCCTTACCACCAGACACCACATTTTTAGTCTTTTAGCAGGTGACATTCAAAAAGCATTGTGGCAAAAGGAGAAATTGTTTGTCAGAAGTATTTTCTCCTTTGCCACAATGCTTATTTAACCTATTGACAGATCACAACAGCATATCTGTAAAGTTGTTCCCATGTTTAAAAACCTTTTCTAATGTCCTCTGCTGCAAGTAAAAGATGATGTTGTTTGCAGGTGGTTAAGAGTTAACTTTCAAACAAAGCTTATTAAGTAAAGTTTCTACTCAGCGTCAATATTTGAAATCCAAAAAATAGTTATGAAGATTTCAGGAATGACATTAGTTCTACACAAATGAACAAGTGATTTGTACATTGACACAGAAAGCTTTGGTAGGGATTTAACTTGATATAATTTTTCAACATTTGGTAAGGTAAAAGTTTTAGTTTTTGCAGACCTTTACAGGTTTACTCGACACGTTTATTGAGATAAGCTGACATTTGACTCTTGTAATCAAATCTAATGATATTGTGTTCTTTCAATGGTAATGACTTTTATTTTCAATTAAGAAATCTTTTTTCCCATCAAAATCGACATTTGGAACAAACTCAGATATGCCTTTAAAAGCTAGAAAATCTCAGGTAGCCAACTCAACCAGTTTATAGGGATTAATTGCCATTTTAATTGTGGCAGTCCACTGTAGTGTTGTGTAAATACATAAAGTTTTACTTTTGTGCTCAATGATAGCTTTTCTTTTTGTGTGTGACTTTGTTCCTAAAACCTCATTGAAATTAAATTTCTTTTCGGCATAGCTGAGCATGGCAAGAAAATGTCCATTTCTTTTGCCCCCCCCCCCCACCCCCACAATTGTCAGAATACAGAATTACTTCTTTTTTACCCTTTATATACATAGTTTAAAAGAGTTTATTAATGCAAGTAGCTATTTCATTTTCATACATAAAACTCATTACTGTAGGGAGTTGGGAGCACCTGCTGAAGATCAGAACATACCACACACAATTCATCATTACCATGCACTCTACTTGTGTCAAAACTCTTCATCTCATGAGATAGGGTATTTTGTTTTCAAAATGATTGTCATATTCTATTTGCATCTCAGACTTTCGAGGAACTGACACATTCTGGTACATGGAGCACATATCACACCTGTCTTTCATAGGTTCTGTGAAAGGCAATGTTAAATTGTATGTCAAAATATATCTGTGTAGATAGAGACAGGAATGATGCTGAGAATTCATGTACTCTAGATACAAGTCATACATCTTGGGTACACTTAGACCTTTTTGTTTGTATCTTTCCTACAATAATGTGAACCTACTTTAGGAAAAGAATTTATCTACTTAAGGAAAAGAATTTATCTACTTTAGAAAAAGAATTTATCTGCTTTAGAAAAGAATTGATCTACTTTAGAAAAGAATTTATCTACTTTAGGAAAAGAATTTATCTACTTTAGGAAAAGAATTTATCTACTTTAGGAAAAGAATTATCTACTTTAGAAAAGAATTTATCTACTTTAGAAAAGAATTTATCTACTTTAGGAAAAGAATTTATCTACTTTAGGAAAAGAATTTATCTACTTTAGAAAAGAATTTATCTACTTTAGGAAAATAATTTATCTACTTTAGGAAATGAATTTATCTACTTTAGGAAATGAATTTATCTACTTTAGAAAAGAATTTATCTACTTTAGGAAAATAATTTATCTACTTTAGGAAAAGAATTTATCTACTTTAGGAAAAGAATTTATCTACTTTTGAAAAGAATTTATCTACTTTAGGAAAAGAATTTATCTACTTTAGGAAAAGAATTTATCTACTTTAGGAAAAGAATTTATGTACTTTAGGAAAAGAATTTATGTGTTTTTTTACTACAGATACTTGAGTAGCATTAATTTTGTTAACTACAGATATTATGTATGCATTAAATTTACTCTTCTTTAATGCTGTATCTACCATTGTATTGCTGATATATATGAAAGGTTCAAGAAAAAAGGTTTTACAGACTGAGACATATTTACTGTATATTCTGACAAAACCATTTCCTTGAACATTTACGAGATGAATATTTCGATTTGTTTTCATTTTCGTTTGCTGAATTCGTATCATGTTGGTAATATAATTTTATAGTAAAGTTGTTTACTAAAGTGACATCATAATAGTGACATCAGTACAATACTACATTATAGTATTCTATATAGACATAAGTTGCATGTGTATTGGTTTTTATTCATACAAATACAAGTTAGACCTGCTCAATAAATTGAATTTAAGAGCAAGACAAGACCAACTCTACTTGGTCTAGTTTTGATTCTATGAAAAATGGGTTTAAGAGATAGACCTTTTCTGTTACCTGGCAAAATTTAAAAAATGAGAGGAAAATGAAAGTAATTTTTTCACATAATGCGTATTTTGTTGTGTTTTAATGAAATATGCAAAAAAGTGATTTTATGAGAAAATGTGACTTGGAACAGTCTTGCCCTAACCCATTGATTTGCTATATGCAGAACTAAATTCATTTTTGGGTATTATATTTGTTAAAAATTGGGTTACTTTAAAAAGATTTCCTGTGAATGATAATCTGTTCTATATTTTGAGAACTAAAATATTGTGTATTTCAGATGAATGTTATTTTCAAGTATGCTTATTCAAAGTATAATTGTCTGAGCAAAAATATTATACTCTGTAACAAGTAGAATACTGTTGTCAGCTTGTAATCTAAGTATGGTCAGTATTTTCGCAATGTTGGAAAAATGGAGTCATTATAAGATTATTGTATTCATGTTTCACTAGCGAACAAAATATGTTCATATGGGAAAGCAGTCTGTGTATGGAAAGTAGGAGATGCTGTATTGGTGAAGGAACTCCATTTATTTTGTCACCACTGTCAATTTGGGACCTATAACAAGGTGCTGTATAACATTTGTGTTGGCCCTTTCCCAAACAATAACGGCATTTGACTACTTTGTTGCAGACAACTTTAGAACAAATTGTGGAAAAAGGAGAGATTGCTTGTAATGAGCAATATGTCCTTCTTCCACAAGGTTTTCTGCTCTATCTGAAGAATATTTTCCAATTTCATCACATTTTGAAATGTCGTCTGCAAACTCTTTCAATTTGGGACAGTAGAAAATTTGTTGTTTGGGAAAGGGTTAGGCGCTATAACCATATAACACACAATCACACTACTAATTTTTTAATTCACATACCACCTTTTGAGGGACGGTACTTTATTGATACACAAACAGTGGTCTGACCCCAATTAAACATCCGCCTTCACTATGAGGACCAATACCTTCTTGGAACTAGGAATGTAGTCCGGATTTACTCGCTTTGTATTGCTCTATAGTATTATAACTGTTGCCTCATGGGAAATCGTAAAATGTCCAGGTGTTCGAAAAATAGACTAGACCTCAATGCAAATGTGAAAATAATGGAAGGGAAACACATTTTAGATACCCATTTATTTAAAAACTTCCAAGCATTAGGATATTAAATCTGTGATAGTTTAAAAGATAAAACACTTCAAGCTAAATGAAGAGTTCTGGGTTCAAGTCCTAGTCACAGAATGAAATGCTTGAAAATGATGCTTAAAACATGTGATACTAGTTCATAGTAAATTAATAGAGAAAGGATGCAGCAACCTTTGAAATGCTCCTATTGATAGTTGACACATTTAGCTGTTCTTTCTTTATGGGTTTAGTACTTGACTGCTATAGAGAAGTTTATAATTATTGTTTGATGATAGCAACTCCACAATAAAAATCCATTAAATCATAAATTGCATGAAGTCTTTGATTCAACCATTTTATCCACTGAAAATGTGTTTACATCCGTTCATGATCAAGGTCTAACTTTGTATTTTAGCACTAAGATCAAATTAATGGAGGTTTGATGTTAAAGTTACTTAAACCTGACTCGGTTTTGAGGTGTTTCCAGCAGATGATGTCATTTGAAAATTAAAAGTGATGAAAAAAAAAACATTGGAAAGAACATTAATTTTAATTGTTCATTCATAATCCACATGGCAAACAAGGAATTTGTTCATGCTGTTATAATTGGGGATGTTCCCCTAGTTACAATGGTTCAGTAACCATTGTGGTACAGTTCATGTATGCATGGTTTGTTGGTAGTATACCAGTGGTACAGTAGAAAGTAATGTCTTACCCAAGGATATTCATCAATCAATTATATCTCAGAAAACAGTATAAAATCAAAAATGTTTGGTTACTGTTATCATATAGAAGATTAAATCTGGTCAAAGGGGGATAACTCTTATAAATAAACGACATATCTACACCTCCTTATCTATGTGAGTGCTATAGAAATGTGTTTATCAATGCCAGCTAAACCAGTTGCCTTAACCCTTATGGTGCTGGAACTGACTTCCTGCTTATGCAAACAAATTAGATCTATGCCAGCTGCAAAGTAAATTGGCGGCTGGCCTGTGATCATACATGTTTACTACTCTGAGTACCTTTCCTCATTAAAATTAAGCAGATATTTAAAGTTTTGGAAAGCAGGCGACACAAAAATGTATTTTACAAAAATAACCTAGCATTCTAAGAGTTATTATAAAAAAAGATTGTCCTTGTCGGATATCATAGTATTTGAATTCCTCTTTACACCCACACAAAGGTATTTATGAGATAGAAACATTATTATAAGCTTCCATGTATGTTATGTCTCTGGTGGTTAATAGAAACTTTCTCTGAATTATCACGAGCACCTCTGTTGAAATACTATACTCAATTCGGTCAACAATTACATCCTCCTCTGTAGGCAGACTCAAAACAGGACCCACCCAGGTTTGCTTACTGCAGAATCTCAGCAATCTTAAATCTACTGATTATAAGTCCAATTTTGGCACCAAATCAAATTATTTTAACTATAAGAGGTGATTCTAGCCATATTGAGCATTTTTTTAAAAGAATGGCAATGATTTTGAAATATGCTGTTAAGCCCAATTTGAATTTCAAGGGATGGATATGTTGTGTCTACAACTCATCTAACATTCACATCATAACATGCTTATAAAAAGTTGTCTGGCAAAGTTTATTTTCAAATGGGATTCCTCCTGATAGTTATTTCAAACGTAGTAAGCAGTTTAGAAATAGAATAAAAAACTGCTCAAAACCTTGTAGGTATCAAATATCATCTCATTTGGTTAAAGTTTGATGTATAAAAGTATATTTATTCAAATATGTCTGAGCG
This sequence comes from Cerastoderma edule, assembly GCA_947846245.1. NCBI lineage: Eukaryota > Metazoa > Mollusca > Bivalvia > Cardiida > Cardiidae > Cerastoderma > Cerastoderma edule. The sequence goes on from OX401410.1 coordinate 27,231,525, forward strand.
TGTCTTTAATGAGTGAACTATATATCTGCTAATAAGCCCACATTAATTTGTATACCATTTATATCATATAGTGATGTTTGTTTATTTATTTATCTTAAGAGGTGTTTTGTAGCTGAACATAGACTTAAAAGTTATTCATGAGTGAGTTTAAAATTTGCCGATAAGCCTGTTTTGCCTTTCAGGTGTTATATATATCTAGAACTAATATAGTAATCAATAAGCATCATTAGATACTAATAAAAAGTTGTTGGAGTCAATCTGCCCAAGTTTCCCTCGAATGAGATTCCTTTTGAATCGTGATATAATTTTAGAACTGGTAATTATAAAAGTGGTAAGACATCGCAAACAGTTTTGAAATCGAATATGAGAATTGATGTTAATAATTGAAACAGTTGTTTCATTTCAAAGGATAGCGTAAGAGGTGAACATTCCTCTCTTCTCCATCTTATTGTTCATATTTTGATTTCAGTCACAAAATGTTTTTGTGTTACATATCTGGTTGATGTTACATTTAGAGTAAGGATTTTAGTCTCAATAGGCAGAGGAAATCACTTTCATTTCCAACCATCAAGTTTAAAATTCTTGAAAATTACATAATGTAAAAAATGCAAATGCCATTGTTGTCTTCATTTTGTCACAATCATCATATATTTATGCTTATAAGTAAGTTATCAAGGTTTTGAATGTCAAACAAAAAACTGAAGATTATATTGCAAGCTGAGTCAGAAAACATGTTGAAAGTATGGATTGTCATGGACTAATTCAAACAACCGAATGAAGAAAATATTCACATTATATTTATGTTTGTACGCACATGTATATATGTAGTAGTTTTAAGGAAAGCACCATGACTCTTGCTGTTGGTAGGGTAAATGAAGTAAAATTTGATAAAAGATGTTATTCAGTATAGTATTTGATGAAAAGATACTTTTAAGGACCACAATGGAAATATGAGATTTGTCACGGTCGTTCGGTCGTTGGTCTAAACGGTTAGATTTGTTCTAAAAGAAATGTCTTGATATCGGAACAATACTTACGTTGGTGTACAAAAACTGTAGGTCGAATAAAGGTAATTGATCAACTGAGTCGGTTCTCCTACTAATTTGAACTTTCCACAAGTAAATTGTCGGCTTGCCCGTATCTTACCAGTTCGCTACTCTGGGTATCTTTCCACAACAAAAATTAGGCAGATATCTAAGGTTTTGGAAAGCAGATGGCACAGAAATCTATTTTCTAGAAAATTACCCAGCATTCTTAGGGTTAAACACGTACCCCATAACGGCTTGATGCAGACGAATTTCAAAACTAGGATTCGGTCGATTGTCTAAACGATTAATAACTTGTGTCCTAAAAGACATTTCTTGATATCGGAATAGTATTTACGTGTAGGTCGAATAAATGGAATCGATAAACCGAACATGTTCTTTTTCTCATCTGAATCTCTCCACAATGTCATGGTTGCCTTTGTAATCCCCAAACCCGATGCGTACCCGTGTTATACCTGACATGGCCTTTAGAGAGACTCTCTCAGATGAGCACGGTTGGAAGCTGTCAATAATATACTTCTACGTTACTTTAGAAATCTACGTTGTTATTTTTACGGTAGAAGACAATTCATTTTAAAAGTTAAAATCTAATTCTCTGAGAGAGTCACTTAAATGAATAATGATAAAACATTGGTCTATTATTTATTTATTTATTTCAAAGTTCTAGACTCTGAAATATGCTTGTTCAACGTTGCGACAAAAATTTCGTCACAAACGGCCATCATTAAATGAATGGTTCTAAAGGGAGGGAGGGAGTGAGGGTGGGAGAGAGGGAGGGTAGGAGGGAAGGAGGGAGGGAGGGAGGAAGGGGGAGGGAGGAAGGGGGAGGGAGAGAGGGAGCTATCTCAGCTAAGTACACGTCCTCCGATCTCTGCCTGCTTCTCCAAAATAAGCAGAACGTAAAAGTAGGCAAAGGTGCTTTAAGAAGTAGGAAAAGGCCGTAAACAATAGAACATGGTAATGGATCCGTAGACCATGTACTTTGCATATATCTAAACTTCGTGTGTAAGCGTATGAACTAATTAAATGTTTGTAAACCATTGTCTGCTCCTGTCCCAACCTGCCTCTCATGACCATCACTTGCTGCTCGTAAGGAAATCGTCTATTAAACACTGAAATATTGTTGAGATGTTTCAAAAAAACTATATTTGATACAACAGTGGTGTGGAGGAGCCTCGGTAGTATGAGTAATGACCCATAAACTATTATATGTTTGGTAAGAAGGCAAAGCCATGCGTATCTTAGATAACTGTTTAACGGTAGAAAATCTCTTGCGCTTACAAATAAAGTTCAGATATGCAAAGAACATGATCTACGGGTGGTTTGAACAATTGCCCGAAGCATGGCATTCTTAGGGTTTCGATTTTTTGGGTTAAAATTGAATTTTGATTGAAACTGTGTCAATACAACTTACCGTGTTTTATAATTTACATACTTTTCCTGCTTGTTGGAAGTGCATTCGCCTACCTTTACGTTCTGCTTATTTGGGAGAAGCAGGTAGAGATTGGAGGATATTTAAGTAACCCTCGATGGATACGAGGTTATACCCCGTAAACGTCTCTCTTATTCCAGTGTTCCCTTTCCCGCATTACCCACCGAAGAACGTTGATCTATCCATATAGATCCCCGTGCTATCTAGATAAACATCCACGTGTCTTTATGACCGCAATGTTCACTGTATTTATAACGTTGTCTGTGACTACACGTGCTCGGTGGGGGCGGTCTGTCCGGCAATTTCATGTATGAAAAATGGCCGTTCATGAACACAAAGTTGTTATCTAATACATTCATGAAGGTCAAGAGCATGAAGAACATGTCCATGTCCATGCATATGTTCATGAACATGTCCTTGACTTATTTGTTCATGCATTACCATTTTTGTTCGTGTATGTTCATGAGATTCAGGGCCATAGTTTTTTTAATCGTTTGCAGGGTTTGTCGAGTGATTCTCAAGTAGATTATCAGAAGTACACTAAGACATGTTTATCACAAAACCTAACTAAATCAAACGTAGGATGATAATCTTAAATCGCAAATGTGTAGTCTCACTTATCATTTAGTTATTTGAAGTATGGTCAAAGGGAGGTAAATGTCATACATAAACGTCTGGTCCGAAGCCGATACATTACAGTATAGTGTTATTCCTTGCAGTCATCCTACAGACAGATTGATCGGAAGAAACATGCTCGTGTTGTAGGGTAGACAGGCTATTCCCGTTTAGCGATCACGAAAGATATCAGATCAAGTTGATTGTGTCTACATTATCAGGCCAACTACAACACCGTCCAGATATGCTGAAAACGGGGCATGCGTCTACTGAATAAATCAAATAAAACCTTTCCTAATGAGAAACCGGAACGAAAATGAATAAAGAGTGTAACAAATGTACCTTGGTCCAGTCAGGCGCGTAGCCACCCTCAAAATGATTTAATTAGTAGAAGTGAGAATGGTGAGATTTGGTGTGTATTGGGAGATTAAGAGCAATGCATTTTGTTTTCACTTTTTAAATTGATGTTACGAGTGCGAATCCCTGAATATGCCTCTGTCAGTAAAACCTCAGAAACTTTAAACTTATGTGATGAATAGGTTTTGCTTTGTACGGCGTGTTATAGTTCGTGAATACCCCTCAAGTCTGACATCTCACAAAATCACAATGTAGGCTACTGAGAGGTAATTGTTTATATCTTTTTAAACATTCACGGGTCTTCATTATCTTTTGTTAGAACATAGAATGTACAAAAACAACTTGAATAAATAATTGCATATCATGCCTATGTTTAATTGTCTAAGTCATGAAAGCCATGCAACTCCAACACCGTTTTCCAAATTGAAACGATTCAAAGATCGAACTACATTTCAGATCCTATAGAGATCTGTGCAAACTTTCCTGGTTGTACGTAAAAAGAAAAGGAGAAAAAAAAGTCTGTTGTTTTGGACGGAAACTTTGTTTGTTAACTATCTCTGCGATACAACTGAACCAACACGGTCTTAACCCATTACCAAACAATGACGACATTTGACCAGTTTGCTGCAGACGACTCTGGAAAACGTTGTGGGGAAAGGGGAAAATGCTCTAAACGATCAATTTTTCCCTATTCCCACAATGTTTTCTGTCCTATCAGAAGATGTTTTTTTATTTCATTACATTAAGAAATGTCGTCTGCAAGCGTTTTCAATTTGGAACAGATGTCAATTTGGGTGTTGGTAAAGGGTTAAACCACGTAAAGCCTCTCTTATACTAGTTTCTGTTAACTGCATGGAGATGGAGAACAATAAAATATCCATGAACATTTGAAGTTCTCTGCACTATAAAATAAACATCCTCATGACCGCGGTGGTCGTTGTATTGATAACTTTGGCAGTGACTGCATGTGCCAATCTGAACACATCGGGTTTATCCAATGAAAATTTCACAGCTCACGGAAATACCCGAGTAGTTCCGATTGTGCACGTGCTTGGTGGGGGCGGCCTGTCCGGCACAAACCCAACCAAACTATCATGTTATTTCACGCGCAGACAACGTATTTCAAGCTTTACTGAAAGACGGTAAATTTTACCCTTTTCACGATTTAAACAGTGTGTGTTACAAAAGTGTACCATTTAACTAATTTATTATCAAAGATGATCATTATAGTCAGCTTGTATTGCTTTTTTTGTCTGAGTATAATTTTTACATTTTTTTTTTACATATGATTCAGTTTCGAGGAATATACAATTTATTTTCCATCAGTCAGACCCGATTTCATGAAAAACAAAATATATGAGTAAGTATACCAGATATACCGAGGGCGACAAACATATCGGGTTTTACGGTAACAGGATTTGCCGACTAATTTTACGCATGTCCGTGCTACGCACCTGAAAGGTCACTTCATGTAATCGGGGGTTTCCGTGAGATCCCGGTAATATTTCAATAGCCGAGAGCATGCTGGTCACGACCTTCTGATTGGTCCATGTGATTAGTTGGTGTGAGGTGGTATTAGTGTTACATGTCTTTGGTATAATTTGGGAGTTGAAAATTTTGAGGAAGGACGACGTCTCGGACACGTAAATGTAAGTAAATATAACTTGTTCATGATATTTTCTTTATTGTTCAGACTACGACTGACAAGTATCAAACCTGAATTATATTGACGTCGTTGTAAATCGTATTTTTTCTTGTTTGAATTCGATTTCCTGCCATTTCTTGGTTATCTATAGTGGTTCAAAAAGCCAAAGACCTAATAAACACAGATAAGCAACTCTGCAAAATACCGTTCTTTCTCGCGTTGACATCTCGTTCGCGAGATTTTGCCTTCCTGTAAATACAGACGCTTTATTTTGTTAATCAAAGCGTCTGCCGTCGCTGATAAGCTATGGTAGCCCTATGGTGACCCTCCCGACCCCAAAAACCAATAAACAGATGGCCACAAGCTGCGGTGCCCTGCTGTGATAATTACCGGGGATTATAACTTATTGTAATATTGCACTGTGTCAAACTGAAATGTCTAGCTGAATTTTATGACGGAGGAAAATTTCAGCAGCAAAATTTACTGTTAAAATATTAGCTTAAATCTATACTTTTGTGGAATGGGTCTCTAAATGGGAATTATCTTTTTTTGTGGCATATCATGTACAATATTCTATGAATTAATAATTCGTAATGGGGAACATTCTATTTTCTTTGAAAAATGTACTCAATACCATCATTATCACCATCTGCATCATCATCATCATCATCATCATCATCAACAATGTTAGAATTATAATATCAAACAACAACTAGCTATATACTTCTGTGCACAAATATGCACCCGAGTCTGCTTTTTATCTCTTGATTTGCAGCATGTTGATGTCATACACTTCCAGCACACACAAACATGCTGTCATTAGCCGCAAATTTTACACTTTCTTTGCATGGCAATTATTTCCAGCTGAACCAAACAGAACATATCGTTACATCTTCCACGTATACAGTTTATATACAATAAGAGAGTACTAAGAATAAATTCAAATTAAAAAAAAAACAAGACCAGTTAAGAGAATTTAAATGCCTCTCAACATCACAAAAATGTATAAAAGTCCTTGATCTTCAATTGGTCGATAAAAATATGTGTAATGAATCAAAGTTTGTCTAAATCAACCCATATTTTGTTTTTGTTTCCGAGGAGTTAGACAAAAACTATTGCTCTACTACTAAAACATGCAACCATATGATTTCAAAAAACCAAGACCAGATAAGAGAATTTAAATGCCTCTCAACATCACAAAAATGTATAAAAGTCCTTGATCTTCAATTGGTCGATAAAAACATGTGTAATGAATCAAAGTTTGTCTAAATCAACCCATATTTTGTTTTTGTTTCCGAGGAGTTAGACAAAAACTATTGCTCTACTACTAAAACATGCAACCATATGATTTCAAAAAACCAAGACCAGATAAGAGAATTTAAATGCCTCTCAACATCACAAAAATGTATAAAAGTCCTTGATCTTCAATTGGTCGATAAAAATATGTGTTATGAATCAAAGTTTGTCTAAATCAACCCATATTTTGTTTTTGTTTTCGAGGAGTTAGACAAAAACTATTGCTCTACTACTAAAACATGCAACCATACGCTTTCAAAAACCCAAGACCAGATAAGAGAATTTAAATGCCTCTCAACATCACAAAAATGTATAAAAGTCCTTGATCTTCAATTGGTCGATAAAACTATGTGTAATGAATCAAAGTTTGTCTAAATCAACCCATATTTTGTTTTTGTTTCCGAGGAGTTATACAAATACTCTACCATCCCATCCAATTCCAGCACTTTCGGTTCTATTGATGATACACATTTTAAAACACGTATTTCACCAGTGGTAAAAGGAAATGAATTGTCTCATATGCAAATTTTAATAAAAACAACACACTAATAAAGGAATGTTAAAACTATCGAAAAATTAATAAAATAAACGTTAGTTTTCACACTTTATTCAACCTTCGTTTACATCGTCTAGCTGGCAGACACACTTCAGTGCCGACGAGATTAGGAAGTCTCGCATAGTCTCCCGAAATCTCATCCTCCACGAGATGAAAAGGGAGTTCGGTCTTTAGGCCTTTTCAGAAAGTGTTGTTATCTGCCCTTGAATACTCTTAATCGGAGATACGAAATTTTCGGTAGTTTCCGGTTTAAGACTTCCGGGTATTAAATGATAACAGCTGACATTGAAAAACATAGATAAACTGCTGCGTGTATTTGAACAATGCCGTCGAATATCATGTTAGTACAAACTACATTCGAAAAATTGTTGAGGAGGGGAAATATCAAAGTATATCCTTACTTTGTGTTTACTCTCTTGCGGACATTTTACCCCGTTTCCCGAGATAAAACAGTGTATACCAACACGGTTACAACGTTGCGATTCATTTTAAGTGAGGAGAGTCGGTTTAAACATAAACTAAAGTATAGAATACATTGTAGATCTGTACGATGCTTGCCTCAACTTATGATAACATTATTAAAAATCCATTTTTATTTTCAAATGATCTTAATTGTAGCATGTTAATGCAAACACAATGATCAGATGATATGATGCAAGCTGATCAAATCTACTTAATAAATGTTCAACATATTAATGGGACGTTCCATCAAATTATGTCCCAAAAGTGCGACAAATAAAATTTAATTTATAAGAGATTATGGAATTGATTTTATTCATGTTTAATGGTCGGACTTCATCAACAATAACACATACCGAGTCAATGTTAGATTCCTCTGATTTAAAACATATCCCTACCATTCACTCTACTTAGAATAATTGTTTCCGAGAATCTTCAAGCAGACCAATTTACCCTAAGCTGACTTTGCTATGCCAATCAAAATACGATTCCGTCATTATAAAGCAACCAATGGCATGCCTCGAAGCCATAAAACACACAACTATGTGTCAACGAAACATGATGTGATGCGCGCCTGTGTATTTCGGCAAGCTTCAAAACGATACATATCTTTCACGTCGAGGGTTTTATTGCTTCTTTTATTGGTCAACTGCATAACGGAGGAAATAACATAAACGATCTTTTTGATACCCTCTTTATCCGACCAAATGCACACCAACCCTTTATTAGGTTAATTCCATATGTTACCAAGTGTCAGGTCGTACTGTTATGTACAAGGTTTATTCCCATTTTGTCTACAGTCTATTTTATCACTTTTCACACCATGTCAGACAGAAGTTCCATCTCACCTACACGTGTAAATTGAGTTGTTTTTTGACACTAATTGAGGTGAAAATCAATCCAACCTATAATAACTTTTTCTATGGAGGGTTGTTGGGAAAGAAAAATATGTATAATGTGTATATCCAGATAAGAAAAAGACAAATAAAATGCAAAAATAGATTATGTATATGGATGAGATATTAATAATGATTATATATATACAAATTATGCAGAACCAGAATTATCTAAATCTTTTTAAGGCATTTTAATCAAAAGAAAATGAAATGAAAATATTTCTTTAAACTGCAGACCTTTTGGGAAATTCAATCTGTAGACATAAAGGGTTGTAGACGAAATGGGAATTTGACTTATAGACGAAATGGGTGTAGACGCAATGGAAAGTCCTTATGTAGAAAATTCATCTGCCTACGTCCTACGTTTCATATTTGTTGAACCTATATGTCTTGATCGCCGACATGTATGTTAAGTTCGTTTTGTATTGTTTGATATTGCTCTGTATGAAACAAAATCCCTATCGATGCAATTAAATTAAACACATTTCTTTTATTTGCCACTGCAAAAACAACGGAATATAATGACCTGATAACTATTATATTCGAAACTTTATACTGCAACATATCCTTTTACATGAATGGTTTCAATTTTGATTTTACCTTTAGCGTGTATATTTCGAATTATTCAAATCATAGACCTCATGTCCGGGTAAAAAAGGTTTTGATGCAGTTGGTCGCGTAGAGATGTTTTGATTAAATCATAATTATTCAACAATGTCTTGAGTTTTTTTTTATAATTATATATCATTAAAATGATTATCTACACTTTTGTAATCTCTTTTGAATTCAATGGATTGTTGCCAGTTTTCCTATTTAATAACATTAAAAGGGTCAATTAACAAACTTTGGCTGTCACAGGCTTGATGCAAATTAACACCAATCTGCCACATTTGCACAATATGATCTAGTCACACCCTTTATTGTTTAGCCGATCGAGAGATAGTGTAATTAACCATTGGCTATCCGAGGTCAATATTTTAACATATCAAAGATCTCCAAAACCTTGTGTCCCTTGTAATCAGAGAGTGTTATTTGAATTAAGTTTCAACAGGTGGAAAAAAACCGACTAGGACTTTCATAGCCCTTCATATTTGGATACGATACATCATCAAAGGTAGGCTGACAAAGAACCTTATATAACAACTTATTCTCTTTTTAGGTACTTATTATATATGACGAATTTCAATTTAAAGAAAAGAGAATACATACTTATTGGAGGAACATAACCTCTACACATTATTGACAAATGTGTTGATGTTTGTTCTATTTCATTTAAAATCCGTAAATCGAATTTAATGCAAATTTGTAATAACATTCTAGAAATATGTTCCATTCATTCTTACCTTACATCAGAGACATAGATAACAGAGATTGGCAACTCCTTCTTTACCTATAGCCGGTTTCTGCGATATCTCGCATGACGCGTTATTTAGCGAGACCTTGCGAGATCTGTCTATCGACGCAATTTTCAACTAAACGCGAAATAGGCAACACACATTTAAGCGTGTTTTAAGTCATAATTAAATTATTTTCTTACCTAATTTACTATATTGTTATTGTTAGAAAGTTTCCTCATCCAACAAGACCGATCAGCAAGCGATTATCAAAGAAATAAACATGGCAAACTGCGACAAACTTGATTGAATTGTTCGCATTTTCGTGGTTGGGTGCGATGAATGTGATAATTGAGTAGTTTTAGATTCAAACTGTTCTAAAGGAGGGGTTTTCAAACATTTCCAATTCAAGTCCATTTTAAAGAAAGGGTTTGTTTTTCTACATTTCCAAATTTTCAGTTTGATATTCCTTGTCATTTAGAAGTTATTCCGTACTGAATATGTCCCTTTTACGACCCTAATGAGTTTAACCATCTTGATTTACAAGCAAAAATTAACAAAGTTGTGCACAGTAAAACTAAAACACTATGCACTGGATCATATCATACTTGACATTTTCCTGAAGTGTTATTTTTGTTTTATGGTTGCCCGCATTTTTAAAGTAATCTTCGCTTCCATAACGAAGTTATGCCAGGTTTACTTAACCACACAAGCATGATCATGATTTCGGCCATTTTATTTTCAACCAAAATATTTCATACTTGTACAAAATAAAATGTTTTAATGGAGGTTTAGTCAAACATTTCTAATTTATGTCAATTTTAATGGGTTAATATGATTTCGTCGATTTCAAAAATTTCAGTCTGATATTCTTTGTCATTTAGAAGTTATTGCGTACTAAATATATCCCATTTACTACCTTAATGAGATCAGCCATCTTGATTTCCAACCAAAAGTTAACAAAGTTGTGCACAGTAAAACTAAAAACTATGCACTGGATCATATCATACTTGACATTTTCCTGAAGTGTTATTTTTGTTTTATGGTTGCCCGCATTTTTAAAGTAATCTTCGCTTCCATAACGAAGGTATACCAGGTTTACTTAACCACACAAGCATGATCGTGATTTCGGCCATTTTATTTTCAACCAAAATATTTCATACTTGTACAAAGTATAATGTTTTAACAGAGGATTTATTAAAACATTTCTAATTTATGTCCATTTTAATGGGATAATATGATTTTGTGTATTTCCAAATTTTCAGTCTGATATTCTTTGTCATTCAGAAGTTATGGCGTACTAAATATGTCCCATTTACTACCTTAATGAGTTCAGCCATCTTGATTTCCAACCAAAATACAATGTATACCAAAGTTGTAGCAACAACTAAAAAACTATGCACTGGATCATATCATATTTAACATATTCCTGAAGTGTTATTTTTGTTTTATGGTTACCCGCTTTTTTATGGTGATTGTCGAGTTTATAACGAAGTTATACCAGGTTTACTTTACCACACAAGCATAATCATGATTTCAGGCATTTTATTTTCAATCAAAATCTTTCATTTTTGCATCAATTAAAACTTAAATTGTGAGACTTGGATTTTTATCAAACGTGTTATTACTGAAAACGTCTGAATGAGTTTGAATTGATCCCGTATTAAATGCTGACTAAGTTCTATAGTTTCCCGTATTTTCAAAGTGATATTCCTATATAAGATGGAGAAAATCCATTCAATTAATGAACAAAAGGAATGGATAGATCTTCTTAATCAGAAACACCACGATATTTCCTTACTCATCATACTTCTTCTTAATTCCGATCGCTTGCAAATATATGAAGTGAAATGTGTCATTTGAAGAACGAAGGGTGATAGAGTCAATCACGGTAGTGGACAATACAGGCTATGATTGTAAATTGCCACCCCATAAAATATGTAGTTTGATGTCATAAAACCTTTTGATGCTAGGGCGATTACACAAGGAGCGTGTGGCGCTAACCCTGTGTCCACTCTCTGATACCTCATTCAAATTTAATGACCTAAAGGTCCCGAAAACAAAATAGGGAGGATTTGTTCTGTTTAAAGCGTCTGTCTGGTTTTAAAAGTAGTGTACTTTGACTTTATTTCTCGTTGAGAAATGATAATAAAAACGAAGGTGCAAGACACACTATTTGCTTTAGCTTAACATTCAAAAAGCTCACATTTCTTTTTTCTAAAATCATTTCGGACAGCATCATGATAAGACCAGACCCTTACGTGTTTTAGAATAATTATGTACTAATTGATTTGCAATCAATATTAGAGGAATCTGCGGTAAAAGGTGTATTGAACAATTTAGCACGTCAGTTTTTTCATACGTGTCGTTTCGTTTACTAAAACCAACTTTACAAAAATTCTCATCACATGCATTATAACATCATAAAATACTTTTAATTTTCTTAAATTGAAACATTTGGCTTGAAATATTGTCATAATGTATGTGTTTCTTTTGGACAAAATTAGCACTGTAAACAGTTTTGCGACACAGAATAAATGGAATGAAATGAGAAAGCAATCTTTTAATATTGACAAAAACTATCATGTCTTAGTGGAAAGTTCATGCTTTGGTATATAACTGCAACTAAATAGAGTCACTTGATTTATTACAAAATATTATTCAAACCTTTGTTTGAAAGACATTGTCGTTATGAGTACAATTCTGAATTGCATGGTAATCAAGCCTGTCATTGAAAAAGAAGGCCTACTGGAACTTTTTGTTTTGTTTTTAACATAAAATCAATTTAATAAAATGAAAATAAAACAAAATGTCCAGAAGTTGTTTCAGATAACCAATTAGATAACCAAACATAGCTATTTTACTGTAATAAAGAAGTATCAATTTCGCTTGACATCTCCCGTGGCAACGGATAAACAGGTACGCACTTTCCTTATCTCGCAGAACCTCGCGGCACGCGAGAGTTTGGCGATAATTCCGGAGTTGCCAATCTCTGTTATCTATGTCTCTGCTTACATCAACAAGCCGATCAACACATTTTTTTTTATCTGTCAAAGGATTTAATTCAGACAAAAACACATACTTATTTGCCTTTTTCACATGGAATGTCATGTTTTGACTGAACTGCGGTGCGCTATTGGGGTATCATTTAATCCAATTTAATCTAATTTCTTTTTATAACGAGGCTTGGCAACAACCAACAAAAAATTATTCTGTTAATGTTTTCGTATGTAAATCTTTAAGTTGGCACATGAAACTTATAAATTTAAAAAAACGGATCGATAGCGATCGTTTTCTTTGCCTTTGTTCATATTGGCGTCCATATTCTTCTTTCGAGATTACTACCCGGAAGTTGAGGTATTCCGAATGTGGCCCGATTTTACAAAGGGAGACAAACCACGTTTCTGAAAAGGCCTTTACCTATGGGGAGTTGCTTATCTGTGTTTATTAGGTCTTTGAAAAAGCCGACATATTAACAATATACGGGTTGGTCTTTTCTTCACCTTAATGTATCGCACTGATATTAATGCATCATCTTTGTATTTAACGTAATGGAAATATCGGTACGAACGATAATTAGAGTCCAGCATTGCTCATAATTGTGAATTGTTTCTACTTTAAGTATTGGCATGGACCATATTACTCTTTTCTTTTATGCAAAGAAAACATGACCGTGTTTACTATCTTCTGTATAAAACTGAATTGGTTTTATAGTTAAATCTACCTCCATTACAACATAGATCTATTTTACAGTGTTTTGTTGTATGTGATTATTCCCTAGCCAACTATCTCATCAGGTTTATTTCGCATACTATTTTAGAGACTTAACCCATTACCTAACAATAACGACATTTGAACAGTTTGTAACAGACGACTTAAGAAGACATGGTGGGAAAAGGAGAAATTACTGTTAACGAGAGATTTCTCCTTTTCCCAAGATATTTCTTTTTAAGATTTTTTTTTCAATTACATCAAATTTTGAAATGTCGTCAGCAAAATCTTTCAATTTGGGACAGTCGAAAATTTTGCGGTTGGTAAAGGGTCAATTCAAAATATAGTTAATTCATTCCTACTGAGTATTAAACATATTATGTCTTTCAAATGAGCTATGTCTTTCAAATGAGCCTATCTTTCAGCGTTTCAACAACTGAACAAGAATGACAGAAAACACGAAATCTTAGAGACAAAAGAAGTGAATTCAAAAGACATTTATTAATTCTTGTCTTGATGTACACTGTAAGTTCAATTGTTTTTAGACCAATATTTCGAAAGGAATTCATTGCTTGATTTAGATGCTATTTCCTTTGTATGATTTGGAAGGAAGCCATTGCGATAAAAGGCAAATTGTTGTTAAAGAGCCAAGACTGTTTCTGAAGACAGTGGTTAGGCATGCTTTTAACTTATAAATGCATTTTAGAAGTTACCAATAATTATCTATTTTCAATTCTAAATCAAATATTAGAAAATACATTTTTAATATTAATCTGTTACATTCTAGATGGTTCGATGAGTTGTTAATCATGATTTCAAGGCTGTAGCTGTATTGCAGCAGCCAGTTCACCTATAAAACCATCCTGGTATTTCTCATCAACTTCATTCAATATCCTTTGCAAGCTGAATGCCTTAATTTCCTAGTTTAATTATGTTCAAGCCAATCCACTATATCATTGTTTCAGCAAATTTCTGCTCCTCAACTGTTTTAACGCTCAACCCTCAGACAAACTTTATATATCTGTTTGCTTCTATGTTTCAGATCCAGTTTTCAAAGGAGGAAGCCACACAGCAATGTTACCATGTATAAAAATCCAATGTAAAGGTATCTATGCCATCAGCACTTGTTATTATTTGATTTATTTTCCAATTTGCCCAAGGAAAAGTTTCATCTTGCCAAAGAATATTTGCCTTTTCATCTAAACTGTATTTTCTTTTCTTGAGATAATTCATATAGAGGTTTGTCAAGTTTGTCATATTCTAAGAAACATTGTAACAGAATAAAGTTTTCCTTAGATCTTTCCGGTAAAAAACATGTACCAATGATAAATAAAAAGAGATTTAGGGAGTAAACATTGTTGTGTTTGTATTCCAGCATTTGCTGGCCGACATGTTTTTGTTTTGAAGTGTGTTTTAAAAATGTCTTAACAATCTTTGGGTTAAATTGTAGTTAACCTTCTATGTAGACCTTTTCCATTCTTATTCTCTATTCCAATAGCCCAGACCTAGTTTGCCATTGAGATAAGTCATGAGTACCATTGTTGTTAAGTCCTCGGTATTATCCAGTTATGGAATTGTACTACAGCTTTCCACTCTCATGACATACACTTGACTACAATAATTGTACATTATACATTACTTTCTTTATTATATTTTCAGATGTAGATGTAAAGACGGGATATTGTTTATCATATGGAAGGTAAACCAGGCATTTTCAGTGAAAGGTATTTTTAATTGGACATCAAGTCAAAATAGGTCAGACAATCAAAACTATACTTGTAATTAATGAGTCGAAGGTTTGAACCACTGACTGTCACAAATACTGCCACAACTAGTATTTTTCTTTGATGGAAAATTTCCTATGGGTTAATTGAGAGGAACACTTCAACAGTTTAGCATTCTCATCATGTCATCAACAATAGTATCTACAGATATGTAAATTGCACTTTCTGAACCATGTGGATATGTCAAATACCTTGTGGTTCCTGAAAGCCTTTATATGATGAGTTCATCAATCGACATTTATCACAAATACTGGTTATGTATCCAGGTATCAGAATGGAGTGTTAAAAGTATACGTTACCAGAACTTGCTTCATAGAGACCCCCTGAGGCAGATCACACAACTGACCTTCGTATATATTAGATAGCTTGGGTACCAATATGATTGTAACAAACTGAATAAGGTAGTCTCTAAAAGACACAATCACATGCTATCAGTTGAAGACATTGTCATCAATTGATGAGTTGTGTTGTCTATTTATATATCCACACATTCTCCATAACAATGCATTTGGTTCTTTTATTCCCATACATGTTCCACAAGCGTGACATGAGGAAGGGACAAGTGCACTCTAGATACATTAAGACTAATTTTTAAAGGGGCATAATCAAAACAGCCTTACTGAAGGGATTCTTTTAGTTAAAACAAGATAGCCTCCCTTCTTATAAATTGAATAGGGACAATTGAGAACAAGTTGAAGATGGTCATATTTGTCACATTTTTTTTCTTTGGGTTTATTAATTCCATTAGGAATTCCATCATTTACACAGTCTCTACTTCACTATTATGGACCTCAATGTCTTAATAAAGAGGACTATTACAGACCATTCAGAACTAATTTTACTTGGTCAAAGGGAAGGTATGAAATACAAAATAAGAATATGGTGTGTTTTTAAAACGGCGCTTAATCTTGGAACAGCATTTGAAATGGAGAGTTAAGGGCATTTGAGATCCCTAAAACATTTTATCTTTTTTTTTCTTTATATCTAGATTCCCAACACCCTTTTCAAATTGCAATAAGGGATGATTGAGAAGAGTTTACAGACTGACATGTTTATTATACATGTACTTGTAATCTTTGAATCCTTATAAGACTGTCAATTTCCACACAAGACTCTGTTTCATCATAACTGACTTTAGTTTGATACAATAAAGAAGACAATAACCTTACTACATACTGGTAGACTGACTACAAACTGGTAGACTGACTACAAACTGGTAAACTACTCTGATTTGGTCCACATGGAAGCTGCCATATTTGTATCAGTTTATGAACAAACAAAAGGAAAGCTTTGATGGAATTATATTCAACACACATTTCAAGCTCACTTTAATATATTACATTCTTAAAGAGCATTTGTAAGGCAGGGTATGGGCATTTGGGAAACCTTTGTTGAGTTTTCATCCTTATTTGTTAATATTTTCAATTCAAAATTTTATCATATTGATTTTTGTTTATATATATATGTGTTTTATGTCTATGGTTGCCATTTATACAAATGTGACATGCAAAGACAACATTGCAAAAGGTTACTGCGTGTACATTGTAATGAAATGTGGAATTCCAATTTAAGATACATTTTGTGACCAGGAACAGGGCTTTTATTTGCAAATGGAAATTTTAGCAATCATGATGCTGCTGTTAATTGTATTAGCAGAGGGAGTTCCATCTCTGGAAAAGAATAATTGAAATGTTATTTTATCCTTAGAGTGGTATCAGCAATGATGTTTACATGGAACATGATTTGTCTAAATTTTTCTAAACGCAACATTGATTTGCTATCATTCAGTGCATAGTTGAGATTTCCATCATTAATCTTTTTTTTCACACAGACCAGGGACCAGGAGCTTGCAGAAATAATGGTAATTTCAACTTTTGTGCTGATGTAGAAATCTCATCAGGATTATCAATCATACAGTGTAAATGTGAATTTACATTGAAGATTATAAGAATACTTTGGATTTTTTCATTTTGGGTCTTCCAATTACCAGAAGGAGTTTCAGTTTTTTCAACATAAACATATTTGTACCAGGAACAGGGCTTGAACTATATTTTATGATATCTGTGAATATTGCCTATGTATACTTATTGCTGGTTACCAAGTTCAATGTAAAGCAAAAAAAAAACATTTGTTATGATTTACAAAAGATGCCTTCAAATAGAATTTGGTATTGATAATGATCAGGATTCACAACATGTATGATTTTTGTTACATACTTAAATGTTGCTAATACACATACACAGCTATAGTGAGAGATATATTTCCAATTACCTCATACGTTTGTAGTGACCAGGAACAGGGTTTCTTTCTTACAATGAAGACTCTCTATCATTTTAGTAAATCTAGCTGTTATATAAATTTTAATTGGCAGCCATATGATATAGACACTTTTTAAGTCATATCTGAAAAATTACAACAACTGATTACATCTTATGAAACTTTTGATAATTGTTTTCCTGGATTAGATTTCTTTGTTTTTAACAATGAATGTCCCTTCATGCTTTAACCACCACCTGAAAGTGCTCTGATCTTGTCCCTAAATTTCACAGATAAGGCCATCACCAGTTGACAACAGACTCGGACTGACCAACAATCTTACATCTTAACTTGACGGAACTCTGCCTCAGGAGGATATTTGATTTGAGGGGAATATTCTGACCCCCTTCGTGGTTTATTCTTTGATTTGTACATGTGACATGGTTAATGACATGATTAGTTTGGGAGGAATTCAACAACTGCAATATTTAATTATTTGTTTTTTGATCTGAGAGTTTAATATGAAGCCTGAACAATGCGGCGCTGGAACAATTCGAACCTACAACCTGATTAATGCGGCGCTGGAACAATTCGAACCTACAACATGTTTAATGTGGCGCTGGTATGATTCGAACCTACACATACGCTGATTAATGTGGCGCTGGAATGATTCAAACCTACACATACGCTGATTAATGCGGCGGTGGAATGATTCGAACCTACACATACCCTGATTAATGTGGCACCGGTATGATTTGAACCTACACATACGCTGATTAATGCGGCGCTGGAATGATTCGAACCTTCACATACGCTGATTAATGCGGCGCTGGTATGATTCGAACCTACACATATGCTGATTAATGCGGTGCTGGAATGATTCGAACCTAAACATACACTGATTAATGCGGCGCTGGTATGATTCGAACCTACACATACGCTGATTAGTGCGGAGCTGGTATGATTCGAACCTACACATACGCTGATTAATGCGGCGCCGGAATGATTTGAACCTACAAAACTTTAAACTTGCAAACCCATTACAAAGGTTTAATGTGCCAGTTTCACCACTTACCCTCGATCCTGTAGTGCGAGAGTCTCAAACGTGCACGCGATAGGGATCATAGGGTAGAGAAAGATTTAAGACTCTTTTACTCTTTCTCTCGCACATATATTGTGTGGCTGTGGTGATTCGGTTGTGGCACTATGGACTGATAAACCTTATTTATGGTGTCACGGGACTGGCCTCCACGTATGGGTCTACAATGACCCTGGCGACACTGGAAACAGACTCGAGGACGTCATTACTGACTATCCTTGAGGCTGGCTGACAGTCCTATTATTAATCCTTATAGTGCTAGAACCAACTTCATGCTTGTGCAAACAGGTTTGATCCAGGGAAGATGCCAAGTAAATTGGTGGCTGGCCTGTGATCTAACCTGTTTGATACTCTGAGTATCTTTCCTCATCAAAATTACACAGGCATTTTAGTTTTTGGAAAGCAGACAACACAAACATCTATTTCTGGAAAATTTCCCAGCATTCTAAGGATTAAAGCTACTTTCTAGAATTACCATAACTCTTATAAGTCTTACCCACAGATGTTACTAAAGCGTCTGGCAACACTGGATACTGACTTAAATGTGAAATATGTTTTCAATGCATTTTCATCCAGACATCTGATTTGATTTAAAGCAAGCAGTATTCATTAGTCAACTGTGATAGTTTAAAATATAAAACACTTCCTACTATAAGGAAAAGTTCTGGGTTCAAATCCTGGTCACAGAATGAATCCTTGCATGCTTGGAAACAGTTCATTATATTTCTAGATTGTATAGTTCATTGTTTAATCAAAGTTGTAACCCTTATATTGCATAAACAGACTTCATGCTTTTGCAAACAGTTCAGATCCAGGCCAGAGGCCTGGTGCCAGAGAAAATTATTGGCTGGCCTGTGATCTAACTTGTTTGCTACTCTAAGTATCTTTCCTCAGCAAAATTAAACAGAAATTTAAGGTTTTGGAAAGCAGACGACACACAAATCAATTTTTAGAAAATTATGCATAATTTTAAGGATAAAGCTGACCAATAGTCCTACCTCAGCTTCTATTATTAACAGTCAACCTCATTTTAAAACATATACCAGATTTTAAAACAAAATCTCATTCTAGAACAAAATTGTCCCAAATCAAATTCAAAGCCATTGCAAATCTGAAACTATTTAGAACGGCTTAGTTTAAACTTATTGACTCAAATTGATTGTATGGAAGCTTGCAGCTTATTAAACTCACTCTCCATGTCTGGATACTACAACAGTTCTCGCACAAATATGTGGGCTATTCCTTGCAAGTGTTACCTTGCTGCTAACAAGGATCGAACCTGGGACCCTGGTACAAGAAAGCCAAGCTCTACCATTGACGCCCAAACTATCCTTAAAATGGCTTCATCAAGGCTAAGATTGTAATGTTGGAAAAGGTCGCTGTTTTCGAAATTCAAATACAATGTTGAAATTTAGTTGTAGAAAGAAGTTTTTTTCAAAGAGCAGTTTCTCCCTTTTACCACAATCTAATAGAAAAAGTCCTCAGATAAAATTTCATATCCTTTGATTTAGTAACAATTTTAACCCTTTGAATACTGGTTGATTTTAAATAGATTTTTCTATTTTCTGCTTTCCCAAACCTAAAGTACCTGCTTAATTTTGATGATAAAGATACTCAGAGAAGCAAACAGGTTTGATCAAAGGCCGTCCGCCTTTTTACTTCATGAGAGAACATGGTATATGTTTCATTGTTTTCTAAATGTTAAAATATAAGATTTTCACTTTTGGTCATTCATAAAAGTTCCCCACAGGTACAATATGCTTATAATATGACTCATTTTGAAGGATTGATTTGATTAAAGTTTTTTATCATTTTCAACAGTATTTCAGTTAAACAGCAACAGTTGACACGCCCATCTATGAATCTTTTAAATCATTAACAGTCCAGCACTATTTCCTTACCATTCTGACTTCTTTCTCACATTAAAATAATTGGTGTGATGAAAGACAAATGTGGATTTAGCTTGGAACCTGTTTACTACAAGTTTGATCATCAAGAGTATTGTTAGTTTGATTTATAAGGCCTTCAATACATCAACAAGTAGACAGTCCCTCATGAAAATCATAATTTTGATACAAGGGTTTGAGCCCACATGGAGAAGGGATGGAGAGGGAACAAATGATTTAAGTACTCCAACCGCTAGGCTAGGAAAGCCCCCACTTAGCCAGCGTTTGTGCTCTGCCTAATGGTATGAACCAGTACGCTATTCTCAAAACAAGAAAGGGTTGGAGAGCAAACAATGGAAATGTTCCTCTTCATATGTCTTTCAGAAAAAAGATCCTCTTTGACTTAAAAGCTTTACCTCATAATGAATATCTGATTCCCTTGAATTTGAATATATACCAACTAAAGGCAACAGCAAATGAACAGAATATGAAATTTTATGTGAAGATGCATGAAATACATCATTTCAAACTGATTCCAAGAGACAATACAGGTGAGAGGTTGGCTTGGCTTTTCCCCATTGCAATCTTCCAATAACTGTCTCAAACATTCGAAACATACATCTATAGACATATGTTGTTATTTCCCTTTTCTCTGAACATTCTTTGACTGCTTCATTGCCATAAATACTGGACAGTTTGCCAGAATTCTCTATTAACACATGGAATAATGTAGAAGATGTATAAATGTGTTTAATCAAAGCTGACACATTCATGAACACCATATGAGTCAACATAAAAGTTGTATTTTCCACTCAGAATCAAATTAGTCCAAAGAGAATGAAGTGACCAGCCTTACGTTTTATACACATTTGTGATACCAAAGACCTAATAAACAAGTCTTTGGTGATACTGCAGTCTTTGTAAAAATATTATGAAGCAAAGTACAGCTAACACACAAAGCTATCCTCAAAGCAATGTTACAAACCGACGGATGAGCACTAACGAGCGATAATGGTGTGATTCGGCGTATATTTGGAGTTTTGGGACAAATTCATCATTTCAAATTATTTCACTTTTGAAATTGATGAAACGCACATGCACTGGCTACGCCACTGGTTAAGTTGGATAAGCCAAACTGTTATTGAGAATATCTCTGTCTGTATTATCCACATTACTGTAACAGCTAGAAGCTTAAAACTAAACTACCACACAAGTCATTTAGACAAATCATGCATGAATGTTACTCTTTATCAAACCAAAAAAGTCGTTTCTAATGTATTGGTTGATGGCAAGTGATAAGAAAAGAGTTGGTTCTTGTGACAAAATAGCTTCACGATTATAAAACACATATGTGGTTATGTCAATAAGTTTTCGACATGTTCAATGTTTTCTGTCAATGCATCAATGCCACAGACATCTAAGGCATACCTTCGAACAGAATCAAAAAGCTTTTGTTAATCAAATGCCCTTCTCTTTTAACAGTTTAAAAATGCAGTCTGAAATCGCTCAGGTGCGTTCTGTCATGTATTTGACAGCACAAAAATATATTTTGTTTAAGCAGGAAATAGAGGCCCTATCTGTTGCGTTCTTTATGTGTTTGTTTTTGCTTCCTGAAATAAAAGTGTAGGCACATACCTTAAGTGCCTAAAGGAAGCTATGCCGATGTATATTCGGCACTTTCGACCTTCAATAGACCGAAATCACGCGCCGGCAATCTTGGATTCAAAACGAGGCTCTTAACGCAAACAAACCGATAATATCATGTCCGCGTATCACTAATGCTTTTACAATTCTTAATTTCATCGACGTTTTCATCAAAATATTTATAAAACCAATAGTTTTCTTATTTTATATTTTTTATGTTTCCTTGTTACGCCCCTGCAGTTCTAAATAACATAACCACAATAATCATATTTTGTTTACAGACAAGATAATTTAAAGTCAAAATATTAATTTAACATACGCATGCAATAGGAATTCGTTTCCAACCTCATCATATCAATAATCTTTTAATTATATATACAAATTAAACTTGTTTACTGTGATTTTGCAATTAGAATGTTATTTTGACAACCTTTGATGTAAATTAAGCATATTTACTAAAAAACATAAATATTTGTGTACATCTTATTATGGTTATTGCGTTGAGCGCTGAATATAGGATTAATTCTTATTTCGTCTTTATCCATTTCTTCCATATAAACTTTGGGCTGAAGACGAAAAATCCCCAATTGTCTACAGTCTTTCACCAAATTTCAAACCTTTCAAGATAGAAGTCCCATCTCATCTATTGGTGTATATTGAGTTATGCTTGATACAAGTTGCGTATAAAGATTAATGCAAGTTATTATCACATTTGTCTATGGTGGGAAATTGACTAGAAATGTGTGTATAGTGTAGATCCAGAATAGAATAAGACAATTAAATGTAAAAAAAAACGAAGGTGCCCTTAGACTGAGATTTTTCTGTGTTTTGGTGAAGCCTTCACTTTTTGAATTCAATGCTTTTTACAACTGATTCTTTTTTCACTTTATCTTACAGCTTGCCATATCAACTCAAATTTGATAATTCTAAAATTAGATTGAAAATATATGGTAAGTGTAAATTCAGATAAAATTTGGGACTTTAAAATAGACTGTTGTCATGCTAACCACTAACTTGTCCAAAGTTTGTATATAGTTTATAGATAAAAAACATATGATATCTCTTCACGATTTCTCTCACTATAATACTTACAAATTATGCAGATCTAAATCATATGTAGGCATATTAGGTCCACCCGTGAGTTGGATCTAAATTGATTATTTTCACGTTACCAATCAGATAGTGTACACCCACATAAACATGTTTACGGGATGGGAACATGTATTTATATTGCCGTACTAATTGTTTTTCATAAAAAATGCTCAGTATATTATCTTAATTGTGACATTTGTAAGCAACAGATATATATTTATCTATATATAAAAATGATTTATTTTCATTCTGTTGACAAAGTGGGGAATTTGTCGGGTAGACGAAATAAGAATTAATCATTTTAAGGGATGTAGACGGAATTGGACTTCGAATTGAAGACGAAATAGCAGAATACGAAACTGGAAGTCACCGAATTTAATACACTGTATTGAAAATGATTTTTAAATGAAAGTTAACTAGTCTACTTTGAGCATGATTTCCTTTTCTTTTTTTTTTAAACATTTGTCTTACAAAAAGAAATAATGATAACTGTTGGTCTAATTTATAAGAGAAGAACATGATGAAACCCTCCCAAGTCAAGCATCATGTAAAACATTGGGCTTGATTAGTTATATTTTAACAAAGGAGATTTTTACAGAGTCACATCTGTCATGAATATAAAGGGATTAATCGTTAAATATACCAGAATTGCAGGACACGTTAACAACTTGCAGACAGATAAGAAAAAACAACAAGGCATAAGTCACCCGCTGGGTTTTCAGTTTAAATTGAATCTATAGAAGGTGGTTGATAAACAACAGGTTGATAATCGTGTCAAACTTGTTGTATACTTTAAAAGCTGGGTCCAAATTATGGAAAAGGGGTTTTAAGTTTCTTCTCCAGCGGCGTGAAGATAAAGGATTTAATTATGGAGTAAGCGATTGATGAACTCTTTTAGGGGTGCTTTCACACTAAATAAACCAAAATAGATAAGGAATTTGTTAAAAGATGGACATATTTCTTTTTCGTTCCAAATTATTCAAATGGATATTTATAAATGAACATGTAGGATATTTAAATGAACATGGATCACAGAGTCCTTTCTCGTTTTCTGTTTACGCATACGCTTGATTTTCTTATCCTTGCGTTAAGAGCCTCGTTTTGGTTGATCTCAAAACGAGGCGTGATTAGGGTCTATTGCGTAATCAACTCCCCCGCGTGTATACTACGTCACTACACTATGAAGTCATAGACGCTCGCTAGTTGGAAACGTGTGGAGGGAACGTCTCTGTAATTTTACAGTTTATAACAGTTCTACAAAGAATGTATGCTTCAACCAGGTTTGTGAGATACAGTATTTCGATGTTGTTATATTTTGTGTGTGTTATCTTATAAAAGAGCACGGCTTGAGGGAGCAAGTTGTGTTTGACAGGAGACATAGGAAACACGAATTTTATGTCGCCTGAGTCTTGTTGTGTATTAATATAGGTCTTTGAAAGTTTGAAATGACTTTAACTGAGAAAGGCAATACTGATCTCTTTCTCCAATCTTAAGCAAAAACGAATTACACCAGAAGTGTCGTCTGCAATTACTATATTACGTCTGTAAAGCTTTAATGAAGAGGCTTATAGAGTTTACATTGTCGATTCAAACATTTCAATAGTCATGGAGAGAATACGTTATTTTTACAAATTAGTTACTTATTTAAGCAAAGAATTATATTGTTAACGCAAAAAAGAATTGTGTTTAGTAT
This sequence comes from Cerastoderma edule, assembly GCA_947846245.1. Taxonomy (NCBI): domain Eukaryota; kingdom Metazoa; phylum Mollusca; class Bivalvia; order Cardiida; family Cardiidae; genus Cerastoderma; species Cerastoderma edule. The sequence goes on from OX401410.1 coordinate 27,256,326, forward strand.
ATCTTAGAAAGTCATATAGATATATTTATCCAACATGGGAAACTGGTAGTCATTTATACCTATCTGACTTAACATACAGCATATTTAGATGAAAGTTTGGGAAAAGGTTCTAGATAAAGTTGGTTTGAATCTTTGTAAGCATTTCATGTAATAAGCATTTACTTTGAAAACATTCGTTTACATTCTTATGTTATATAGAATGAATTAACCAGAATTCATAAACAAGTAATACTCTTGTATTGTGTTAGAAATTGGAGGGTAGCCTCTCCTTCAGACTTTTTGAACATTTATATACATAGGCGTAGGAGCGTTTTCAACATTGGGGAGGCCAACTTCAGATGAGGACTGGTCTAAGAATAAATGTTCCTAAACTTCCTCATGACTAATCATGCGTCTACAAATTCAATATCATTAAATGAATTAAAAGAAAGGGTATGAAATGTGTATCTTAGTTAAGACAAAATAACCAAAAGAAAAAGTAAATAAGATTAGCCATGTCTCGATCTCACGCGGAAAGCTTAATGTATTGGTATAAACTGGAAGAGACAACCATCATGCTGTCACAGCCACGAGTTCGTCTACATTTCCGATAAAAAAATGAGTCTATATTTAAATACAATATAGGGTCTGACTGCTTAGAGTACGTTTTGCATCACTGTTTTCGTTAGTCGAAACTACTTTCCGTGAGCTGAGATTTCATTGGATAAACCCTATGTATTCAGATTGCTATTTTCGATGATAACGTCAAAATGATTTGGTTATTGTTGGTAACAAAATGCGAATAATACACTTTTATATTAATTCTGCTGTTAAATTTCATTTCTTTCATTTTTTCTTTCCAAAAATCTTCATCTTCCATTGTCAATATTGGGGGGCCAAAGTATACTCTGGCCCCCCAGTCTGGATATTGGGGGGGGGGGGCCCTGGCCCCCCGGCTCCTACGCCTATGATATAAGATCAAAAATACTTACATAAACAGTTTATAATGATGTTGTAACGTTTGTTGAACGTTTATGCAAATTAGGAACCTAATGCATTGTTTGAGAAAACATGCTGGTATATATATAGACAACACAACCGCTCAGTGTACGACAGTGTTTTTCACTGATCGGATGTGTTTGTGTCTTTGAGAGGTTCATTTGCTCGGTTCGTTATAATGTTATGGTAAGTTATTCAACACAATCCATCCTTTTTACAGACATTGAAAACTAATTCATGGCTCTGCAAATAGACATCTTTTTATAGAAATCTACTCTATTTGACACTTAATGAATTCAATGAAGAATGATTTATCATTTTACCACTGACCAACAGTGTTCTAAAGGCAAAGCAGTGAGTGACTTGATTAACATGTACAATACTAATGAGGAGATATAAGGAGATTCTATAGTTGTGCTCATCTGCTGAACATGGCTATTTGATTGGAAACAGCACAAACTCCAAATCTAACACAAGGGAGGAGTAAAATCGTCTTCTGTAGACAATGTCTGGAAGTACTGATGGTAGAGGAATAATTCCTCATATTGATTTTCTTTGATCTTTAAAAAGTTTTAACCCTTTTCCAATCAGCAAATTTTCGACTGTCCCAAATTGAAAGAGTTTGCAGACGACATTTCAAAATGTGATGAAATTGGAAAAAGATAATAGGGCAGAAAACATTGTGGGAAAAGGAAAAATTCCTCGTTACAAGCAACTTCTCCTTTCCCCACAATGTTTTCTAAAGTCGTCTCCAACGAAGTGGTCAAATGTTGTTATTGTTCGGGAAAGGGTTAAGACTTATAAGGACTTTCTCACAGGTTGGAAATTTTTCACTTTTTAAAACCAAACATCTTCAATCGACAAAAGTTTGTTTAGAGCTTCCTAACCCAGTATATAGGTATTTTCAGAAACTATTATTATGGAATTGATTTTATTCATGTTTGATGATCGGACTTAAACAATAATTACCTACCGAGTCAACATTAGATTCCTCTGATTTTAAACATGTCCATACCATTCACTCTACTTAGAATTACTGTTTCCAAGACCCTTCAAGCAGAACGCTTTATCCTAATCTGACTTTGCAACGCCAATCAAAATATGATTTCGTCATTATATAGCAACCAATGACATGCCTCGAAGCCATAAAACACACAACTATGTGTCTACGAAACATGATGTGATGCGCGCCTGTGTATTTCGGCAAACTTCAAAAGATACATATCTTTCACGTCGAGGGTTTTATTGCTTCTTTTATTGGTCAACTGCATAACGTAGGAAATAACATATACGCTCTTTTTTATACTCTCTTTATTCGACCAAATACGCATCAACCCTTTGTGAGTTAATTACCTGTGTTACTGAGTGTCAGGTCGTTCTGTTATGTACAAGGTTTATTCCCATTTTGTCTACAGTCTATTATACCAATTTTCACACCATTTCAGACAGAAGTTCCATCTCACCTACACGTGAAAATTGAGTTGTTGATGACACTAATTGAGTAGAAAATCAATCCAACCTATAATCACTTTTCCTATGGAGTGTTGGTGGGAAAGAAAAATATGTATAAAGTGTAGATAAAGAAAAGAATATTTTTCTTATGTTGGTCTACACTATTTTTCGTAATATGCTTTTAACAAATTATGCAGATCCAGAATTATCTAAATCTTTTGAAGATATATTAATCAATTAAAAATGAAATGAAAATATTTCTTTAAACCATAGATCTTTTGGAAATTAAATCTGTAGACAACGTGGGAATTGAAACCTTTATGGAATGTAGACTAAATGGGAAGTCCTTATGTAGAAAATTCATTTGCCTACGTCCTACGTTTCATATTTGTTGAACCCATATGTCTTGATCTGCCGACATGTATGTTTAGTTTGTTCTGTTTTACCCCAAATAGTTATGCCTTTATGGTTCATGCGATGTAATACAGAATTACATTATGTAAAATGAGGCTTCTTTTAAGCAAAGAAAAAAACATTTGGACCACCCCTGGTGTTTGAAGTAAAACTTTTAAACAGACTTATGAGTCTGATTCGGCAATAAAGGTTTATTTGGAACGTTTCACTTACTTTGTTGACGACTTATATAGAAACCAATAAATTTATACCTTTTGATAATAATGATGATGATGTTTTAATTAACTGCTTATTTCCATCGAGATCTTCAATGGACAGTGTTGTAAATGCCTCTGGAAATAAACTTTAAGAACTGTGTTCTAGCTCAAACCTTAGAATTGTTAATGGTAGAATTGGAGATGATGCTAATGTAGGAGCATTCACCTACATGTCAGAAAATGGAAAAAGTCTGATTGATTATGTTATTTGTTCGTACGAGTTATTTCCCCTGATTTGTAATTTTGTTATTCACGATTTCCATACAGTATCACCTCATGCCCCTGTCCAGGTTGGTTTTACCACGGGTAGCGCATCGATTTCGAATGAAAATCGATCGTTTGCCCGTGATAGAATCGACTGGGACAGGGAGCGTGCAGACGATTTTAAAAACCTTATTAATTCTAGGATTGATCTTTTGAAAGATATTATAAAGAAGATTGAGCTTAAAAGTATTGATCTTGAGACGGGGATAAGTAGAATCTCTGATTGTTTGTATAATTCGGCATTTTCTATTTTTGGCAAGACAACTACAGCACATATTAAGAACACTAAGTATACACAGTTCAAAAGTCCATGGTTTAATTCTGAGTGTTTGAACGCTCGTAAGAAACTACGAGTTGCTAATAAAACATATCGTAAAAACAAGTCTCCTCAAAATGAGGATGTTTTGTTAACCTGTAAGCGCGATTATAAGTTGGTTAAAAAGCGTGCAAAGGCTTAATACAACTCACTTCAAAGAAACCGGTTTAGTTGTCTTGCTAAAAATAGTCCAAGGTCTTTTTGGAAAGAGTTAAAGAAATTCAAAACTAAAAATAGTACCTCGACCTCATTGAGTAAATCCGAGTTTTTTAATTACTTCAAGGACATGTATTCGATTACAAATTTATTTACTGAAACAAATTGCAATTATGATTATGACAGTAACCAAGGTGCATCTGTATCAATTGATGAGCTTGATTGCGAATTCACATTAGATGAAGTATTACATGCTATGAAATCATTAAAGACGGGTAAAAGCAGTGGGGTCGATTTGTTAACTCCCGAAATATTTATTGAGTGTAAAGATGTTTTAGCACCACTATTATGTAAAATCTTTAACTTTATGTTTGTAAATTGTGTATATCCGTTAGAATGGACAAAGGGTATTATTGTTCCAGTTCCCAAAAAAGGTGACCTCGATGACGTAAATAATTACAGAGGAATAACTCTTACTAGTATTTTCGCTAAAATTTTCGCTTGTGTTTTAGATACCAGAATACGGAAATGGGCCGAAAGTAATGTTTTTAATGATTTTCAATTTGGTTTTAGAAAAGGTAAAAGTACGACTGATTGTATCGTTGTATTATCGTCTATTATAAATCATGTTATAAATGTACAAAATAGAAAATTGTATTGTGCCTTTGTTGATTTCCGCAAGGCATTTGACACAATCAAACATAATGCAATTTGGTTCAAACTTACTCAAATAGGTTCATCTACGAAAATTATCAGAATGCTGGAAACTATGTATAAGGATATTAAATCATGTATAAGAACGAATGGACAGATGACATACTTTTTTGACATATCAAAGGGTGTTAAAGAAGGTGAACCATTATCTCCTCTTTTATTCATTATTTTCATTAACGATATGTACGAGTATATGCAAGCAGATGCTTTTGATTGTTTTACTTTGGAAGATATGAAACTGTTTTTATTATTATTTGCTGATGATACTGTCCTTTTTTCGTACTCTGTTGAAGGCCTTCAATTATGACTTAATAAACTAAACGACTACTCGAAAGAATGGGGAGTTTCAGTAAATACTGAGAAAACGTACGTTATGATTTGTCAAAAAGGTAGTCGATTTGCAGATGTTGATTTTACATATAATGGTCAAAAGCTTAACATTGTTATGAATTTTACATATCTAGGATGCAATTTGTCCTTTAACGGAAAATTTTACAATACCCAGAAGCAGCTTTCGCTTCAAGCCTTGCAGGCGTTATTCTCATTAAACTCATTATTCGACAAGGTCTCTTTAAATGTTTCTGAAAAAAGTAGAATTATTCGATTCAATGGTATTGCCCATATTAATGTACAGTGCTGAAATTTGGGGATTTCATAAGGCAACTGATTGTGAGCGTATACAATTGAAATTTTTAAAACAAGTATTATCAGTTAACTCTAAAACCCCTAACACTGCAGTATATGGTGAACTAGGCAAATTTCCTCTTAGTGTTCTAAGGCAAATTACATTGGTTAGATATTGGGTAAAGATTTGTAAATTTCCAAACTCTCTTTTATTTTAAAATATATAACATGTCTGATAATATGGGAAATCCAGTCAATGAATGGAAATTGAACATACGATCTTTATTAGACAGGATAGGATATTCGCACTTAATAAATGTTACTGATATTTCTCAAATAAATCTAAAAAGCTTAACACAGCGAATTTATGATATTTATATACAAAGTTGGTTCGCTGATTTAAATACATTTAATAAGTTAGAAAGTTATAGACTTTTCAAAAAAGCATTCGAAATGGAAAAATATTTTACAAGCATTACAAATTTTAAAAGCAGAATTACTATGACAAGGTTTAGATGTTCAGCACATTCTCTTCAAATTGAAGTAGGCAGACACAGAAACATTGTCAGAGAGGATAGGAAATGCTTAGTGTGCAATTTAAATGTAATTGAATACGAATTTCACTTTTTACTTGTTTGTCCTTTTTATAGAGATATTAGAACGTTGTATTTGCCAAAATATTATTATACTTGGCCAAACATTCAGAAATTCATTGGTTTAATGGAATCAAATTCAAAGAAAACAATTTTAAACATTAGTAAATTCTTAGATAAGGCTAACAGTAGACGCAATCGTCATTTCATAATGAATCCATATTTTTTTTTGTTTCATTACCAAGTATTTAGTATTATGTCCTTACTGTCTTATTCATCTTTCTTTTGTATTCCATGAATAAGCCTTTTTCATTCAAAAGTCACATTTTTCTCATTTATGTATTTGTATTGCCATGTTTATGCATTTAATGAATTTGTATGTTGTACATATGTTTGACAACAAACTATGTTTTAGTTTATATGTCAATAAACTATTTTGAACTTGAACTTTGAACTTGTAATTATATTGATAAATAGTTCAAAGATTTGCTAGAAAATATTGTTTCTCTTACTTTGAACTATAATTAATTGCGTAGTAATCTTTTGATTAAATGTCTCTTATAATTGTTGTTTAACAAGAACGATTGTGTTTTTGTTTGAGTTTGTTTTGTAATTATATATCATCAAAATGATAATCTACACATTTGTAATCTCTTTTCAATCCAATGGATTGTTGCCAGTTTTCCTTCTTAATTACAGCCAATTAACAAACTTTGGCTATTACAAGGATTAAGAGTCTTGATGCAAATTAACACCAATCTGCCACGTTTGCACCATATGTTCTAGTCACACCCTTTATTGTTTAGCCGATCGAGAGATAGTGTAATTAACCATCGGCAATCTGAGGTCCTTTAAACACATGAAAGATCTCCACAATCCTGTATCCCTCGTTATTCAGTGAGCGTTATTTGAATGTAGTTTCAACAGGTGGAAAAAATGGACTAGGACTGTTTTCATAGCCCTTAATATTTGGATACGATATATCATCAAAGGTAGGCTGACAGAGAACCTCATATAACAACTAATTCTCTATTCTAGGTACTTTATTTATACGACAAATTTAAGAAAAGAGAATATATACTTATTGGAGAAACATCTACACATTATTGACAAAAGTGCTGATGTTTGTTCTATCTTATTTAAAATCCGTAAATCGAATTTAATGCAAATTTGTAATAACATTCTAGAAATATGTGTTCCATTCATTCTTTCCTTCCATCAATCAGCCGATTAACACATTTTTGATCTGTCAAAGCATTTAATTCAGACAAAAACATATACTTATTTGCCTTTTTTTCACACGGAATGTCATGTTTTAACTGAACTGCGGTGCGCTATTCGGGTTTCATTAAACTCAATTTAATCTAATTTTCTTTTATAACGAGGCTTGGCAACAGCCAACAACAAATCATTCTGTTGATGTTTTCGTATGTAAATCTTTAATTTTGTAACATGAAGCTTATGAATTTCAAAATCCGATCGATAGCGATCGTTTTCTTTGCCTTTGCCGAAATCTTCTTTCGAAATTAATACCCGGAAGTGGAGGTATTCCGAATGTGGCCCGATTTTTCAAAGGGAGACAAACCACGTTTCTGAAAAGGCCTATAACTGTTAAGAAAATTTTAAGAACATATGATTTTCAGATATTTCAAAGCATTTGAATGGGGGTTATTTTGTAAACAACAAGCTAAACTTAGAATACGAGGCGTTATTCAAAACTAACAGTCCCACATGGGTCTTTGGCAATGTTAATCCCCTCTTTTCATGTGATGTAAGCAAGGTCTGCGAGAAGGAATTCCTGCATTTATTTAGTTGCCATCTTTCTCATAGAAGCACTCACAGGTGCAAAGGCGGACTTCATATCTGCATTCAACAAATGCACCGGTTGAGTTTGATATTTACGGTACATGCAGTATCTCAGCAATAGTTTATACATGTTCTTTACTGTTGATGCACATTTGAAACACCTCCTTAGACAGTTTGTTACATGGCCATGGTTGTAAAAGAAGGTGTTTGTTGTGGAATAGTCTGATCTAGGCAGGGTTGATATTACACTTTCTTGTTAACACCCAAACCATGGACATAAAGTGCTAATGGCATTGATAACATATCAATGGTGTACTCTAAGACAAGATGCATAGCTGAGACTATTTGAAGATTACACACATTAACTATGGGGGTCTGAGACATACTGCTTGGAATTATGTTTTATGTTGGTACAATTTTGTGATATTTGATTTTTATTACCAACATACATATAGAGGGTTTCACAGTAACTGTTAAAGGATTTGCAAAATAACCATTGATATATCTTGATCCTAATGGATGTTAGCTAACACGATAATGACAAGAAAAAGGCTGGGAGGGATAAATGTTTAACACTTCATATCAACAATCACGGTCACTAACCCAATGACCATTTTAGATATCTTTTCTTCTAAGATGCTGAAATCCCATGAAACTATCAAATAATGTGAAGTGATCCTTCATGCATGTCAGTGCTTTCATGGGAAAGTCAGTTTATAGATAAACACAGGAATTCTTTCTTGAACACCTTGCTAACGTCATGTGACAAGTGCAGTTAAATGTTTTCCAAAGACTCACATGATGATGGTATCTAAACCTCTTATTCACAGGACTGTCAGGATAAACCTAGAAAATTATACCACACACAGGATTGCCTATACAATAAGTGAGTTGCTGTGGCATAACAGCTGGCAACGAGGATTAGAGATCGCCAATTCCAGGTTTGATCCTAAATGGACGTCATCTATTTCACAATGAAGTGTCCTTTGGCAAGACACCTTTCCTAGCCTTAATTGTACTGGAAGGTAGTATGTATTATAACACTCAAAGTTTAGCCCTGCATGTTAATGGAAAAACAAATAGCAAAACACATCCCTTTATATCTATGTGTTTTTAAGTCTTTATTAGATTCATAGGTGATTAAGAAAATTTACAAAAGAACAACAACCAAATTGGAAGATCAAATGGGCAATATTTCAGTGAGTGTGTTTTATTACATATTATTTTTTCAATAGTGATGTCATAGCAGTACAGCTAAACAGCGGATATGGAAATCAGTCTACGGATATGACTATTATTTTTCAAATAATTAATTTACGCGTGATATATTTATTTACCATGCCTTGTATACATAATTTGAGATATATCTTTACCAATATTAAACAATATACATCTTATTTTCACTTATAACTTTTAGTATATTCGAGTTACACTGTAATTTTACCATATCCGCGTATATATATTGGTCTGCGGATATGACATCTATTTTCTAGGTAATAAACGTAAGAGGGATGTATTTCTTTAATACACATTGTTTTATAATTTGATATATATTTTAGCAGAGAATGATGAATAACAAACATCTTTTTGTCAGTGTTAACTGATACTGTATTCAGTTATGTTGTAGTTGTTTTACCATATCTGCATGGTATTTGGGAATACCGAAAACAACTTTTTTAGCGAAAACAAGACTTTCAACCAAAAATAAGATTTTGTGGACAAAGGATTATACTAACTTACTGTTATTTATTATTTCTCAAATACCCTATCTGCGTATATATTGGGTCTGCGGATATGACATTATTTTTGATAATAAAGGTTAGATAGATTTATTTCTTTAATACACATTGTTTTAATAATATGATATATATTCAGGAGCAAAAAAATAATTTGCATCTCATTTTCGATTCTTACTTGAAGTATATTCTAGTTAAATTGTATTTTTTTCTCCATATCTTCATATTTATTGGTCTGCGAATATTACCGATTTCAACATCGGCAGATATGGGCCATATTTGCTGTGTGAAAGAACAACTAAAACAGCATCAAAGTATCAAACTTTTTCTTATGTATATCTAAGGGTGGCATTTAATACTTATTTACTATTCTGAATAAATATTGTATTGAAATTTACCATAATTAGTGTTTTATTCTGCAAATACATGTAGATATATATGCCATATCCGCAGACCGTTTTCCATATCCGCGGATATGGGTCATATCCTCTGTGAAAGATCAAATAAAACAGCGACAAAGTGTAAAATTTCTTCAAAAGTATATCTTGGGTGTCAGTTAATATTTATTTATAATTCTGAATGATTATCGTATTTAAAATTACCATACCAATTGTTTTATATTACAAATAAAATTCATATCTGCAGACTGATTTCCATATCCGCAGCCACATCTAATGATAAAGATGAACTTAAACAGCAACAAAGTATCAAATTTTTTCAAAAGTATAACTAAAGGTGTAATTTAGCATCTAAATATGATTATCAAAATGAACGATGAGTGTTTCTCTTTATCTTAATCCATTAGGGCTGTCTATTGTATATGTCACACAAATTGACTCAAAGGGAAATGGTTGTTTCCTATTGAATTTCTTACAGAAGATTCTAGAGTGTGTCAGTAGTACTGCCACTTCTGTAATATGTGGAACTGTCTTTTTTTCAGCAGATTGTGAAAATTTGTTTATGCCGAATAGATGTTATTTGATGTTGAAAAGGAACCTTTGAGGAAATCATCGTTTGGTGCCCATGAATAAAGAGTTGACATCATTATCAAACAAGGTATGCATTATTATAGCACTTTACTAAAACATTTTGATAGTTCATGATAATCATACCCTTTAACCCTTTCCCAAACAACAAATTTTGGAATGTCCCAAATTGAAAGAGTTTGCAGATGCCATTTCAAAATGTGATGAAATTAGACAATAATCTTCTAATGGGGCATAAAACATTGTGGGAAAAGGAAAAATTGCTCGTTACGAGCAATTTCTTCTTTTTCCACAATGTTTTCTAAAGTCATCTGCAACAAAGTGGTAAAATGTCGTTATTGTTTGGGAAATGGTTAAAGGGTTTCTGGTGATCAATTCATGATTAGAAGTGTAGATGTTCATGGTATCATAATTGTTGATGGATTACAAGCCTTATTGCTAATTTGATCATTCAAAGATTGGTGAGGCAATTGAGCCGAACAAAAGGGACTAGAGAAAAAACTAGGTAAGTGTAATAATAATTAATCTTCTCACAGGATGTTAAAACGACTATCTCACAGATTGTGACTTAAATTTCTAAAATAAACTTTCTACTACTGACAAAACGAAAACATTTCTAAAGTAAAATAAGACTAGATTATTGGCAAATTTTAATATCTTTTATAACCAGACAAAAACGATAAAGACCATTTATACTGCAGCTGTTGCAAACTGTTTCACCAGTTTTATCTCGTAAACATTGATCTAAAGTTACAATGAGAGGTGGTATATTTAGATACCATTGTCATATTGGTCTTTGGTAACATTTAATTACTCTTGTCATGTGCATGGTGCAGGTGAAAGATTTCCAGCATCTTTTAATAAACTGGCTTTCCCACAAAAAAATTGAGAAATGTTTAGTTTTTTAGTTTAGTGATAATTGTTGTACATTACTCCAAAAGTACAAATCACTGAGGTAGTCACTTAAAGATTTTGTTTTTGTTATATTATATGAAACTTTTAACAGTTGTTCAGGTATATCAAAGCAGTAACTTAAAGCCATACTTGCACTCATTTGTACATAAATTGTGACAGTTATAGAATAATTAAAAATCAACTGAAAAGTACTTTAAATTCCCTTTTACAGAGGAATTGAGACTGTAACACGTTTACATGATGCTTTTTAAAGAGTTTATACTACAAGGTTTGTTTACAATTAGCGATAAAACATTTTAGGTCAGCCAAGAAATGGTTGGAACCAATAAATCCTAAAGAATTCTCCATTTTCAATGTTCACATTGTCAATATTAGATAAATGACAGTATTTCTCTGTGTTTCACAGGATTTTTCTTACCAAGTAATTGCCACTCATTAATCCCAGCCTTCTTGCAATTTTAGGTGTTACTCGAATGTAAACAATGAAGTTAAATTGGTGGGCACCAAATTTGTGAATTTAGCACTTTGAAAAATATATAATAAATAGTGCAGGCATTATATTGTCATGTTACTGTGGTTTTTGCTCTGTTTTCACAAATTCTATCATAATTTATATATCCTATTACCCAGTTTTGCAGTTTTTCTGTGTGCTAGTATGCTTTTAACATATTCTTGCATCCTGTTGTTTTAAGGAGTATTACACAATGTTATATCCAAATGTGAGATTGGTAAAGACTTAATGATCTTAAATTAAATTATGTTTAGAGTGCACAACTCAGCCACTGGTTTATAACTCATTATCACTCTTCATTATGGCCTGCAATGTCAGTATACACAAGTGCATATATGCTTTGTTATAAAAGATACATATAAAGGTGCAGTAAAGAATTTGATGAACTTGTATAGCAGGCACATTTTCAGAATTGAATTCATTTCAAGAAAGCCAAGTATTTGGCAGAATATCATATGTATATGTATAAACACGGTTAATGTTTATTTTGCTATTGTAGGAGTAGTCAAGTTGTGATTAATTTTATGCATTATTCTTATTTCTTTTCAGGATGGCCTTGAAATGCCAGTCAACAACAAACATCGGTATGTAAGTTGTGGAAAGCTTAAAGGAAATAACACAAAAGAGGTAATTTATAAATTAGACATTTACATGTAATTTATCATGACTTTTTTAGTACACCGACTCTTGCTTCCCATTTACCGTCATCAATAATTATGAAGAACAATATATTTCGTTTGGATGCACTGTGATTTCTTACTCATATTCATTGAACTTTGGTTCAATTGTAACTTTAAGTAAAAAAAAGGAGGTCTTTGGGATTTTTTTTTATATTTCAGCAGACTTTAATGAAATTTAATCAATGCAATAGTATCTTTTAGCTTCTGTTGTTTCTTTGACACCTTGCAAATTTGCAATATTTTACGCAACATTTCCTCAATGTTTTCAACTTTTTTCCGCTTACTTTCAGTTGGATCTGACAATTACCTAAACCCCATGCAGCTTTACAGGAACATAAGTAGTGGGAATGGAAAAGAACATCCCTAAGTTTGTTCACTGTACTCATTCACAGTTAATATGACTCTGTCTTGTTGATAAAACGGAGTACGGAGAACATTTGTTATTTCAAAGCATAAAAATGAAAAAAGGACCCCTTTTGTGTAGACATGAATCACACAATGACGTCATAAAATGGACATCATTGTCGAGGTCAGGAACATTCACATACACATTATTTTGGTCGTTTAAAGCAGATTCGTCAGTCTCATTTTCAAATACATTATCACTAGCAAAAAGTGTTTTAAAATGGTTATAAAGTGTAGCAGAGTCAACTTGACATTTTTTAATATTTGATTTCAACTAACGAATCTCAGCCCAAAACCTGTGTGGACTCTGAACAGCTAGGTTATGTAAATTGCGTTTTTGTAAACTTTTGAATTTTTTTTGATAAAACCTTCCCGTGTAATCGAGAGGTGTAAACTGAGACGCATGCACCTATCGATTTTGTCACGTACAAAACCCCCCTCTGTCTCATGTATCAAATATCCTTGAAGGAAACCACTAAATTTATCAAGATGTAAAGTTAGTTATGTAACATCAAAAGATTACAGGACAAAATTGTGCCCTTTGATGTTTGTTTTGAAGCAACTCTTGTCCCAAGTTTGGGAAATTCCTTTCATGAAGAAATTGCAAGGAGAATGAAAGCGGGATGGGTTTTCTTTCTTCATCTTACGTTTGTGGAAGATGAAAAAGGACAAGCAGCAAGTTTGTGTAAGAGAAAAACTGACCGATATTCAAACATTTCCCGTGAAGATGTATATACATGTATTTGACCTTTCGGCATGAGCTTAAACTTGCAATAATGTAGCCGCATGTGTTGAGTTACTTAACCCATTACTAAATGATAACGGCATTTGACAAGTTTGTTGCAGACAACTTTGGAAAACATTGAGGGAAAAGGGGAAATTGCTCTTAACGAGCAATTTCTCCTTTCATCACAATATTTACTACCCTATCAGATTATTTTCCAATGTTTTTACGTTTTGTAGCTATATATGAAGCAAAATAACTCTATAGACTGTGACACAGCAAACCTGGCCATAAGTAATTTCAATCAGGACTGATGACAGGATAATTCAAAATTATTAGTGCACAACAAACAACTCCTATTTTGTCATCATGGTCAGTTCATTTTCATTTTAACCCATGATAAGGTGAACAGAGACTGTTCCATTTAATATGGATTATTTCTGTCGAACTGTCCAAATAATGCGCTCCACATAGATAAGTAAGGTCATCATTAAGATCTGGAATTTTGTCAATCTATCTGGCACTGGTATGAACCCTTTTAGGCAGTTAAAAAGAACCATCAGTGTTTCAAAGGAGGCTAGACCTGTGAAACAGTTGACTTTCACATCATTTCCCTGAAAGGCCTCCTCTGAGGTCTTCCTGCTCACTGAAACTGATTTCAGATACTCCATTTCAGTCCTGAGTGAAGTCAGTTCACTTAGCATGTCTGGCAGGTGTCTACTGTCTAAGTCAGTTTGAATGCCTTGTGTGGTTGTACTACAATTAGTTTTTGTTGTATGTAGTAAAGAGGGTCGTAAATTTCATCTGTTTCCAGATCTAGCTTCCTTTTGGTCCTCTGCTGGATTCGGTTGTATCTGCCAAGCTGTGGGGAAACGAAATCAGGCCCTGGTGTCGTCACTGTCTGGCTTCCAAAACTAGGTACCCAGTCTGGGTTGTCTCTGTAATAGAGCTCTGCCTTTTTACCGGAAAAGAAAAATATATAATTTAATTAATTAATTAATTAATTTCACTTTAAATGTCATTTCTTGCAAATGATAACTTTGTGCTAGGACAAACATAGACCAGAGTAGTGGAAAGGATTTATTAATATTAACATCCATAGTAATTAACTTGATGTACTGTGTAACTATCTTTTTAATGCCAAGTACGTCCTTTAAAATAGAATATGTCAAAAGCAAACAGGATTTCTTTGTCACTTTGTGATGATTTTGTGTTAGTGACTAGTTAATTCTAATGTAAAAAATGTAATTACATGCCAGTTATAAAGTGTTCAGAGTAGATTATGGGGTTTCCCAGGTTTTAATCTGCTCACTTTCGCTGCTAATGGGCCTTGATTCTTAATGATTGCAGGTAATCTGAAGTATTGTAAGTCTTCCTCTCGGTCTGCTTTGTTGGAGCAGCCATAAACTCCCCATTATAACATCAAAATTGACAGGTTAATTGGTTAAATACCGCGCCTAGTCAATAGGCTTTGTGCGATTTGTTTAGTGCAACCGGTTTCAAGGTTAAAATAACATAGCCTCCAACGGTTTGAGCGGCGGGTCGATTACGTAACACGAAAAACCTCTATTGGGCCCAGGGATCGCAGGTATCACAAACACCTATCTTATCTGTAGCCATGGACACCGGGGTAACATTGTCACGCATTGGAAGCCCCCATTTCAACATGGGCCCGGTACCGATTAACACATTACCTCATAAACAGTCACATGGCCTCATCAACTTCACAAGTCATTAGAAACCACTTTGGCAAAAGGATAAATTGCTCCAATCGAGTATTTTATCATCATTATCACAATGTTTCCAACCAATCTCCTAAATAAGCAGTATGTTTTCGTATTTTTTAGTGTCTTTTATTATTTTCCTTCAAATTGTTTTCGTGTGATGGGGATCACTATTGGGGCAGGTCAAACGTTCTCGTCAGAGTGAATGGGTTGAAAAGGTTTGCATTTAAACCGATGCCAGCTTGTATTCGCAACAGTTTATATCAGAAGCTAGGAGAAGACAGTTGATAAAGATATATTTTTTATTTATTTATCATCGCACAGCATATTAAAGCAGAAACATGATGATCATGAAGAATATCGTCTGCATTTTGGGGATTCTTCTCATTTCTCAAGGTAAATAATGCTTTAAAAAGAAATTCATTGAACACTAATTAACGAAGTGTGCATCTTTATTTTTCCGGATTTTTTTTTTTAGATATTAAGTTAATCTATATCACTTATTTCCACACTCGGAGGAAATTTGGATATGCAGATAGGTATAACTTTTAGGGAAACCGTTTACTTTGTTATCATATATTAAATCGTATAGACGATGGTGAACTTTACTAAAATAATGTATTGTCACAGTTTTTCTATTCACATGTGTACCGTTGACACTTAAGATATGTGAAAGCCTGAAAAAAATATAATTCCTCTTATTCCAATATTGGGCGAAGCAATATTGCAAAGTAACACATCATTGGAATCGTCTCTCCGAGACGCTCCTATTGACGTGTCACGTTGAAATATTTTACTTTCATTGAAGATACTATCCATGTGTATTCGTTATGTCTTACGCAAATATTTTCCTTAAGTTGTCTAGTAAAACGGTACCCATTATAGTCTTCAAACTTTGTCTCCCAGTGTAGGCCTTTGCAATCGGTATTATTAAATAGATGTTATCTATGTACAGTATCTGGTTTTATTAGGCTCATTTTGGACTTTCTAACGGTCGCGCAAGCTGCAATTTTTTCACGTAACGCGATGTATATGCCCCCCCCCCTTTCTCTGTCTGTCTGTCTGTCTGTCTGTCTGTCTGTCTGTCCGTCCGTTCGTCCGTCCGTCCCTCCCTTCTCTCGCTCTCTCTCTCTCTCTCTCTCTCTCTCTCTCTCTCTCTCTCTCTCTCTCTCTCTCTCTCTCTCTCTCTCTCTCTCTCTCTCTCTCTCTCTCTCTCTCTCTCTCTCTCTCTCTCTCTCTCTCTCTCTCTCTCTCTCTCTCTCTCTCTCTCTCTCTCTCTCTCTCTCTCTCTCTCTCTCTCTCTCTCTCTCTCTCTCTCTCTCTCTCCCTCTCTCCCTCTCTCTCTCAATGAGACATATGTAAACCTTTTTTTATCATATTAAAGATATGAGAAAGGTGGATGCAACATCAACAACGACTGCAGGACCAACAACAACAACGACTGCAGGGCCAACAACGACTGCAGGGCCAACAACGACTGCAGGGCCAACAACGACTGCAGGGCCAACAACGACTGCAGGGCCAACAACAACTGCGGGTAGTGGTGCTGGTCACATGACCTCAAGCATTTTATGCTTTTTCGTGTATTTAGTATGGCTATGTGTTTAGAGAAGTAGCTTCGTCTGGTTTCCTTAATTAATCGGTTTGTTGTTAATAAATATTTATGTCTACCTTAGAGCATTTGTCTTTAACAGTTAACTTCTGCAAACATTAATTCATCAAACATATTGATGATAATATAAAAAAAATGGATGGGTTGCTCTATCAAATCACTATCATATGTAGGTGTTATTTGACTGTATGCAAACTGCGAGTATTTTGGATTATCTCGTTTGTCTCTGTTAGCCTTATGCAAATCTGATTTTCTATCATTTTTCTTGATTTATTTTTGTTCTGTTCAAAACTAGAGGAATCCACTGTAATAGAATAAGAAACACGTTTTTACAAGCGAAACATCATTGGTCAATGTCTGCATTTGAAGTTTGACAAATCTGCATTCGAAGATTTGTCAAAGGGAGTTGGCGCGTAAAAAGGACGTCATTAGTTCATATAACAGAACAATTAACCCTCAAGTGCTGGGACCCACTAAATGCTTACGCAAACAAGTTAGATCCATGCCAGTCGCCAAGTAAACAGGCGGCTGGCCTGCAATCTAACCTGTTTGCTACTGTGGGTTTCTTTCCTCAACAAAATTAATCAGATATTTAAGGTTTTGGTAAATGGCCAAAGACAATTTTTGTCGAAATCGTCAATATATGAAATGAAATGTATCAATTTCCTTAGTTCAAGTGCCAAAGACTTGTTTTTACAAAGATACTAGATAGAACTAGAACTTAACACATTTGCTGCAAGAGAAATTTGAAAATAGTGCGTCAAAACGAGAAATCGCTTTTTGATGAACAAACACTTATTGAATAACACATTCTCCATCTTGCAGGGTTACATTGCTATATTCAGGGGGCGTCACCATTTAGAATGAACGCACAGCTTAGGTGATTAAGGGGGGGTGTTTAAGGTCCGAACGGTAAATTTTACTTTGCATATTCCATCTAACGCAAAATACGGGTGTTTTCTGCGAGGAAATGGACATCAAGGCTTAAAACTCATGTACTGTAAACTAGACATTCACTGTTTACCTTAACCCTTTCCCAAGCTATAACGGCATTTGACCACTTTGTTACAGATGACTTTAGAAAACATTGAGGGAAACGAGAAATTGCTCGTGACGAGCAAGTTTTCCTTTTCCCACAATGTTTTCTGACATACCGGTAGATTGTCTTCCAATTTCATCACATTTTGAAATATAGTCTGCAAACTCTTTCAATTTGGGACAGTCGAAAATGTGTTGTTTGGGAAAGGGTTAAGCTGTTATTTTCTAGGACAAATGTGGGTACTCTGCGATTATGCAGCTAGGGGCCTGATATTTATTGAATCATACCCAAATAAGCGCTGTATGACACTTAACCCTTTACCAAACGCCAAATTTTCGACTGTCCCAAATTCAAAGAGTTCTCAGATGACATTTCAAAATGTAATGAAATAATGAAAAATAATGACCTGGCAGGACAGAAAATATTGTGGGAAAAGGAGAAATTGCTCCTTAAGAGCAATTTCTCCTTTTCCTACAATGTTTTCCAGAGTCGTATGCAATAAAATGGTCAACTGTCGTTGTTGTTTGGTAATGGGTTAAGCAATTGGACTAACGAAATACGACTTGGCATAGAAGACTCTTAGCTTGGAAACGTCCTAAAACAACAAGCCAGCAAATTTAGTTCTGTTACTAGCGAAATATAGTCGCTAATTGTACCTTTTTTCAAATATCATAAAATAATCCATTTTCATGTACTAGAATTGTATAATACTAAATGTATTTATGATAAAGAAACAATGTTGATTATATAAGATTAAATAATAACAGGCATATCAAGAAGAACAGTTTCACAATTATTATGTTAAAAAAGTATAGGTCTAGACAAAGTAGGTATTGTTATGTGCGTTTCATAAATGATTCAAAGAAGACTCAAACATTTCTTTAAAAGGATTGTTAACACCTTCGTTTTTCAAGAAGTTTAATTGACACTTTAATATCGTAGAGAAGAACTCGTATCAAGTTCAGTGGTTTTGTTCTTAGGTCACTTAACCTTTTCCAAAACAACAAATTTTCGACTGTCCCAAATTGAAGCAGTTTGCAGACGACATTTCAAAATGTAATAAAATTGGAAAACAATCTTCTGATAGGACAGAAAACATTATGGGCAAAGGAGAAATTGCTCGTTACGAGCAATTTCTCCTTTTCCCACAATGTTTTCTAAAGTCGTCTGCAACAAAGTGGTCAAATGTCGTTATTGTTTAGGAAAGGGTTAAATAGTAAGATTTGTAAATGCCGTACGCTATAATATTTAAATGTATGTTAACATGATAGTACTCAATACGTTGTAAATCGCTAATCATACTTAATATAGTTTGTGGTTTTGTTGACATTGTGTGAATATAAACGGTTTTAAACAAATTATATTGCTTGTATTGTCTATTGAATCCTCAACCTGTGAGAAAGTCCTTTACCAAACAATAACGACATTTGACCGGTTTGTTGCAGACGATTCTAAAAAACATTTTGGGAAAGAAGAAAGTGCTCTTATTAAGCAAGTTCTACTTTTTCCACAATGTTTTATGTCCTATAAGAATATTAGATTATTTTAATGAATTTCATAACATTTGGGATCTCGTCTGCAAACTTTCAATTTGGAACAGTCGGGTAAAAGGGTAACAAGCAGTCGACTGTGTGTGACCGTCAAACCGAGTCAATATGAGTGAATGGCCTTTATGTAAAATGGGTCTCGATTTAGAAGCTAAAGTTAAATGTGTTAGTGGGCCGGATAGCTCAGTCGGTAGAGCGTTCGCATGGTTTTCGGAGGTCCACTGTTTGAGTCCCGGTCTGGCTGCATGTAGTAAGGAAGGTTACATTAGAATGGTAGAGAAAAACAAGCATCATCATCATCAGCATCAGCATCATCATCATCATCATCATCATCATCATCATCATCATCATCACCATCAACATCATCATCATCATCACCATCACCACCTTCATCATCATCATCATCATCATCATCATCATCATCACCATCATCACCACCATCATCACCACCATCATCACCACCACCACCATCATCATCATCATCATCATCATCATCATCATCATCATCATCATCATCATCATCATCATCATCATCATCATCATCATCATCATCATCATCATCATAGTCATCATCATCATCATCATCATCATCATCATCATCATCATCATCATCATCATCATCATCATCATCATCATCATCATCATCATCATCATCATCATCATCATCATCATCATCATCATCATCATCATCATCACCACCACCACCACCACCACCACCACCACCACCACCACCATCACCATCACCATCATCATCATCATCATCATCATCATCATCATCATCATCATCATCATCATCATCATCATCATCACCATCATCATCATCATCATCATCATCATCATCATCATCATCATCATCATCATCATCATCATGATCATCATGATCATCATGATCATGATCATCATCATCATGATCATCATCATCATGATCATCATCATCATGATCATCATCATCATCGTCATCATCATCATCATCATCATCATCATCATCATCATCATCATCATCATCATCATCATCATCATCATCATCATCATCATCATCATAAACAACAGCAACATCAACAACAGCAACAACAGCAACAGCAACAGCAGCAACAACAACAACAGCAGCAACAACAACAACAATAGTCTAACAACAACTAGAAACATCAGGTTCACTATTAAACACTGATAAGCCAGCCTGCACCCCCTGGTGATTTTATATTTTCATATTAACAACAGGCGGTAACGTCTTTTTTCTTATATACGTTCCATTTGATTCACTTGATTATATCATAAATTCCAGAACTATTATAGTAATTCTAACAGGAGATAGCAAATTTCATATTCATTTTTTTTATAATAAAACCTGATAGTATTAATAAATTTGAAATAAAGACACACGTTTGTACGACAAGAAAGTACAACTATTTCATGATATATTTTGAAAACATCTAATCTCACCGGTCCAACACATCATCAACTTATATAGAATAAGGAAGCAAAAATGTTTTGAACGGGTATAACTAACGCAACGCACAGAGAAGTCTTCATTCACCGTTTGCACATGTGCGTTATTCGATGGACGATTCCGGTATTTTTATGTTTCGTCATTATCATGTTTGTCTTTGGTTAGGGGTTGGGTTAGAGGCAACGATCCCCAGGTTACTGACGCCATGATTCTAAAATTATCATGGTATACGACACCCCAAACAAACAGTCAGTGATGTCACGAACGTTTATAATCAAACGACTGTACTCAACGAACGAACTGAGAAAACAGTGGCATAAATCTAAACATGAAGTACTTACTATAGTATTGAACTGAGCCAACAATATGTATGAATTTAAAGCCGGCCATGTTAGCAACAGCGCTATGGTTATACATGTATGCATGCTCCTGATATACCCTAGCAGAGACAAAGTTAGCATCAGAGCGAGCAACTCGCCGCTTTCCTACAAACGATTCATTATTCAGGGTACAAACAACGAAGATTATATAGCAATACTGGACTTGTTTTCGTGACGTCTAGTATCATCTGCTTTCTCGTGTGTTTTGTACGGTTGTTTGTTTAAATGCGAACATTGATCGTCTGATCTTCGTATAGTTTGTTAGTTAATGCAATCACTCATTCAACAGAGAACAAGGTCGTATTTTCAAGAGATCATTTCGCATTTGAATAAGCAAAAGCTCATTTTGATATGACAGGATGTTAATGCATTTCTGTAAAATATTTAATGCCGAAATTCATAGATGGTGTATGTATCAAATTTAACCCTTAGAATGCTATATATATAAGTATAAATCCAACCTTAAGGGGAAATGCCATTATCTCATCATTTAAGGCGAAATGATTTCTAATACCCATTTTTGGAATGTGTATTATGGAAATCAATAGGAATTGTGTTTTTATCCTTTTTTGTGTTTCATTCTTTCGATATAACCTTTGCATTTCCTTCTAAAGTCTTATTCTACAACACCACAAAATGTCCCCTTATGACTGTCTCTAACTGTAAAACCTACATAAAGGAGATCAGCGGAGAAGACTATCAACTTACACTTTTGAAATACTTCTATTATAAGCTTATTGTAATTATCTTAGACTAATTGGCAAATATGATATGCATTTGCTCTTTAACGAACCGTGAAAAAAGGGAGCAGTGTCTAAGGCAAAGTCATAGAAACATAAAGTTGCAGTAAAAGCCCACCAGTATGACCCATGCTTGGAATGCAAGGGTCCCAAGCCCGATACCTGGCTTGGTCAGTGTTCTTTTCAATATTTAACCCTTTCCCGAACAACACATTTTCGACTGTCCCAATTTGAAAGGGTTTGAAGATGACATTTCAAAATGTGATGAAATAGAAAAAATATTCTTCAGATAGAGCAGAAAACCTTGTGGAAAAAGGGAAAATTGATCGTCACGAGCAATTTCTCCTTTTCCCACAATGTTTTCTAAAGTCGTCTACAATGAAGTGGTCAAATGTCGTTATTGTTTGGGATAAGGTTAAGGTATATGGCTCCTAATAAGAATGGTGCATATCTTAATACTGTACGGCAGTAACTTTATGAAAATTTGTTATATTAAAGATCTTAACAAATAAAAATGATTTACCGAGAAGTTTTACATCATAAACCTTAATAAGGGGAGACAATCAATTCAAAAATTAACATTGAAGCCTATGGACAATTTAATCGTTCTGTAATGATGATACACCTGTAAGATATTGGAGAAAAATTTGATATTTGATTAAAAGATGCATTACACGTGATTCTGATTAAGATTTTTTTTTTCTTTTAAAAATCCAAACAATACTGTAGAAAACAATAAAATCAATTTGATTGGTTTTCATTGGAGGCAACTCATGAAAAAAATGAAGCTGACAAGAACAACTTATACGATGATGTGTCAATGAAGTCATTGTATGTTAAATGCTTTACATTTTATAGCTTTTATAGTCATTCTATCTATAAAAACATTGGAAAATGTTTGATTATTAGGGTCATATACCTTAATGGAGCAATGTGACATGATGTAGTCATCTCTCACCATTGATTCTATGAGGGAAAGCAGTAAGCGGCTTGGGAAAAACCTTGTGCATTAACCCTTTACCGAACGACAAATTTTCGACTTTCCCAATTTGAATGAGTTTGAAGACGACATTTCAACATTTGATGAAATTTGAAAACAATCTTCTGATAGAGAAAATTCTGGGAAAAGGAGAAATTGCTCGTCATGAGCAATTGCTTCTTTTCCCACAATACTTTCCAGAGTAGTCTGCAACACACTGGTCAAATGTCGTTATTGTTTGGTAATGGGTTAAATGATACATGTATTTTGAAATTATATGTGTACCGACTGTAGCAGTATATGTATAGCTGTACTACTTTTATTCTTTTGCATTATTTTGGTTTAGTATCGCGTCCAAAATTGTTTAATGTAATTGACATGCCCTTCTCATCTTGAACACCGAATTAATTTGACCAAAAGGGAAAGTCAAGTTGATGAGAACCACCGACATTCCGTAAATCAGACACGGGAGACTACCTACATGTTGGAATACGTATAAGGGGTTAGAAGGTACGCAGTCAAGTTCAGTGTTCAGTCACAGATGCGCATCAGAAATAAAATTGAATCGAATCAAATTGAACTCACAACGGCATAGGCATTACAGAACAGAACAGAACAGAACAGAACATAACATACATTTCTTTTGACGAGTAAATGGTACATATTCATGTTCACATACAAATATAATCTTGATTTAAGGCCGCATTTAACCCATGCTTATGCAAACAGGTTGGATCAAGGCCAGCTAAACTAAACACAGTCATTTCTTGCGCCAAAATTTGAGATTCGACTTCGGAAGGCATCGCCGTATTTTCTCTCCCACCCGACTGTACAAAGCAGATGCAATATGATATAGTGCCAAACTGCGTGTCAACTGGTCCCAGCGATTGATTTGGATGTACGTGGGTAAGTAGTCGAGCGTTTATAGGTAATTTTCATTTTTTGTGAATTATTACCATTCAATCTCTGTCGTCAAGTTGGTTATGATTTGTTCTATAATAACTCTTAATTGCAGTGTAGAAGTAATAAACGCACAAAGAAAGATTCCCCTATGATTTCGGGAGACGCTTTTCGGTTTTATGTTTTCTTCCGATCATTTTTATTTTTTTCGAATTCGTTAAAATCACGCTCAACTTCAATTACAATGCGAGAAATGTTGAAGATTCGAGTTTAATCCAGTTTCTTTCCACGCAACAAGCTGGCTACTTTTGAGATTCTTTACATTAAAGATAATCGAAGAACCTTTACAAGTTAAGTAATTTTCTGACGACATTTGCTATCAAAGTATAACTGTTATACGGGTCTCTACAACTTAGTTATTGTTGGGGAAACGAAAAAGATAGTTATAAGACAAATTCCTCCAGTTCACACAACAATTCCACAGAAGAGTCGCTAATATTCGGAACCAATTCATTGATCAATGGCCAAATAACTTTTTAACCAACTGCCACTAACTACTACATTGTATCGCCTTCATTGTATTTCCATATACCTTTTGATATGATCAGTTCTACAATTTCATGATGGTTTTGTTGGAAGAAGGGTGAATGAGTCGACAACCTTGGAGCTGTAACCGATCCTCGCTCGTGCATTTCGCTAGATTATAAATCTTAGCCGCCTCCGGAGAAAAGGGAACCTTGGGGTTGAGGGAGTAAGTGCAGAATCGGACCAGACACGGGATATGACAGGGTGGGACTTAAATATTATAAGGAAGTCAAACGTAACGTGGTGTTTATCTCTAAGAATGCTGGGTAATTTTCCAAAAATAAAAAAAAAAAATTCAAAACATGTCTACTTAATTTTGTTGAGAGAAATTTATTAGAAGCATTAGCTTTGGAGTTACCTCCCTTTTTACTAAAACATAGCATTTATTTGTACCTTTACATATTATGCAGTGTTATGAATGTAAAAGGTTATTCTTTTAGATATACATTACTTATGTCACAATCTTAATATTGTGGAATATTGTAAAAGACATGTAATGAGGATAAATATTCCTATTTTCGGGATCGTTTAGTTGTCAGTGATGTACAACTCTTGGTATTACCTATTTATTGTATATGGTATATAAAACCACGACCCCAGATTGTATGATGTCCCCCCCCCCAAGCCCTGTCTGCCATTGTCTAACAGCGCTAAAAAAGCGCTACATAGGCAATAATATATAGCTTCATTACATGCACATGATAATGCTCTCCAAAAAGATAACCAAAGAAACAGACACCACGTGTCTTGCTCAAACTACTAAAACAACAAGTTGGAAAGGAACAGATACCAGTGAATTCCCTGGTCATCAACAGCGAATTTGATTCATCCGGTAAACATATATTATCAAAGAATAATCCAAATTACAACATGAATGCATGCACTTCAAAGAAAGGACTAGCTGTAATTCATCTCAACATTCACTTTCTTAATGATATTCGACTTAAATGAACTTAAAAACATTCTTCATAAACAACTTAATATTGACATATTTTTGTTTTGTTTATTTTAAACGATACATTTCATAATGATGAATTAAAAATACCAAGTTATGATACATTTCGGAGGGAAAGAAAATACCATTGTGGGGTATACTTATGTTCGCCTTAAGTGACACCTAATTTAATGAATTTTTAATTTCTATTCCATAAAAAAAGATTGAAGAAACGATATCAAGCTAAGTTGAGTTCAAATAACAATACATTTCAATATGTTTCTGTTATATATGGCTTACTTTGGAATATTCTAAAACAGAGCAAGGAAGTATTATTTTGCCCATATATACTACATAGGGAAAATGTGCCACTATTCGTTCCGAATACCCTCATGATCTTAAAGCAGAAAGAAAAACTTTAATTTTTTAACATGATGGTATCAATCTAAGATATTTAATATAATCTTAACCTAACAAAGATCAGCACTCATCTCATCCTTTGCTAAAGCACATTTTCCAAAAAAATGTAATCTAAAATCATAAGGCTGTTCATATTAATACTATGTTTTTCAATAACTAGTAGTTTTCCAACACAATTCTCCCCTGTGCTTTTTACCTCGACTCAGAACTATTTTTGATTGAATTATGTAACACTTAAGGCGAACAGTCATAATTCCGATCTGCTATCAAAGAGGAATAGCATGCATATGGGTGTATGGTTTGTCACAACATTGTAAAGAGAACCATCTTAAAAGTCTCCGCTGAATCAAAGCAATGCCTTGACATCTCAAGTTATCAAGTAAACCTATGACAATAATTTGCTTATATTGCATGACTTACATCAGCGAGAAAAAGTATCACGTATGACAACCAATTAAACATGTTATGAATTAGATGAGTTAAAGGCCTAGTCTTTGGAATGTCTGGTATCTTATCTCCCACTGGGCACCCTACAGGGCAACAATACAGTTCCACAGCATGAAGCAAATTTCCTGTATATTACTTGATAAGGAATGGGTGGTCGGATTATGCAATACCCTAACGCTTCGGTTTCTCATGATGTAGAATATTGATAAGAAATACGTGTTTGGTTATAGCTTTCTTTATATAAAACAAGGATTTACATGATTAATAGATTTTTCTTAATAAACCGACAAGAAATATAAAAAAACAATGAGTTAGTTGTTCAATGAACTAGCACTTGTCAAAGTTATAAAATGGATGATGATGATATACTATGGTGATGATGATGATATACCTCAGAGGAACTATAACATTCCCTGCTGCAAGTCATTCTTACATAAATTAATCTTTATTCAAGGTACAAATAAATAAACAGTCCCCTATTAAAAACCCATCCAAAATTCCAAAATATATTTAAAGTCTTACATAGAAAAAAATGTCATTCTGCTTCGATTTTCATAATGTGGAATATTAATAAAAATAAATGTTGAATTCTTGATTTCTTTATCTAGAACAATGATTTACAAGATAAGTAGATTTTTCTTAATAAACTGTTAAAATGTGAAGAAAATGATAAGTTATTTATTCAATAAATTAGCACTCATTATATTTATAACATTGATGATGATGATGATGCTTTTGATGATAATGTTGATGATGATGATGATGATGATGATGATTTTGATGATAATGTTGATGAGGATGATGATGTTGATGATGATGATTTTGATGATAATGATGATGATGATGATGATACTACAGAGGAACTATAACTATGCTGCAAGTCATAATAACGTAAAATGATCTTTATATATGGCACAAATTGAAAAAAACAACAGAAAAATCTACCAAAAAACCTTTCAAACTTCCAAAAAAATAATAATTGAAACCTAATTGAAAAAAAAATCAATTCTGCTGCTTAAATGTCCTCTTTAAAAAAAATTGTCAAAAGAAACCCATCAGTTTGACACAGTGCTATACATGGTATTACG
Source organism: Cerastoderma edule (assembly GCA_947846245.1). Lineage (NCBI taxonomy): Eukaryota > Metazoa > Mollusca > Bivalvia > Cardiida > Cardiidae > Cerastoderma > Cerastoderma edule. Next base: position 27,283,699 of record OX401410.1, read on the forward strand.
TAATCCCAATTGATTATCACAGCTGGTCATCACACCGGGTGGGAACTGGTTATTGGTTTTGGGGGGGGGGTCAATTAAAGAAGTTAAAGAAGGACTAAACTAGGCCTTAAAAGGCCTAGTCTTTGAAATGTCTGGTATCATATCTCCCACTGGGCACCCTACAGGGCAACAATACAGTTCCACAGCATGGAGCAACTTTCCTGTATATTACTTATTCGGATGATCCAAGCTGTAACTACGTGACAGCTTGGAGGCGCCCTGCGATAAAAACGCGTCAGCATTCCCCCTCTGTGTGTGAGGGGTCCAATCGGCGACGAGAACAAATATGTGCACCAATCAGAAAGAAGGTGGGATTGACCAATAAGATTGTTTATTGCTTCCATTTCCGGTAATTTACAGAAAAAATAACACATGAACGATTTTTAACATTTGATTCCCGGGAAATATGAATTCGTTTTAAACCATAGCTGTGTCATTTGATGAAATCCATTGTCGAAGGGAAAGACACTTATGTTTCAATTTTAATAAAATATTTTTTACATAAAATAGGGTCATCTGTACCCTATATATCTAAACTTAACATTTATTCGGACTGTTTGTCAACTCTATATCACGATGCTAAAATTGAAACAACATCAACGTCTCCCTGATGAAACTGATTAACCCTTTCCCAAACAATAACGACATTTGATCACATTGTTGCAGACGACTCTGGAAAACATTGTGGGAAAAGGAGAAATTGCTCATAATTAGAAGATTGTTTTTCAATTTCATCACATTTTAAAATGTCGTCTGCGAACTCTTTCAATTTGGGATAGTCAAAATTTGGTGTTTGGGAAAGGGTTAAGACAATGTCATCATTTTGGTGTTGAAGTGATTTGCTTCGCCACACTTATTTCCAAATAAACCCTTTGTGGTTATTTGTGTTGGTAAAAAGATAGTCACCTCTTGTTATATGTGCGCTAAATAACCGTGGATATTGATGCACCATTAAAACAATAGCCCATTAACCAATCTAGTGATAATCAAAATCGGTTTCCATGCATGAAAGCATTGGGCAATACCTTTTCCCGTACCATTTTAGTTTTCAAAAAATATTGAATCTTAAGGTAATTTGTTTTGTTAAGCTTTCAATATTTAGTTATCCTTCTGTTCCCCAGACAAGGTCGTTACCATTCTAAAATTCAAACTGCAATAAAACACACAAACTAATCGATTAGGTAAAATACAAACTATTAACTATATCAAGAAAGTAATCGATATTGTATTGGTAAAAAGGATATGGTTTTGACGACTACCATTTCGCTGCAAACATAGATGATATTCAGAAGAAACTTGCTCTTAAATCTGTAAATTTGATTAATATCAATGTACTTTAGAAATAAAAATCTTTGTCAAATGCGTATTCTTTGAGGACAAAACTATGATGCTATTAGCAGGCTAAAGGGTAAGGCACGTGTTGTGTGATGTACGGCAGTGTCTGGATTAGTGTCTCTGTGTGACGCGCGTCGTTCCCGTCTGGGGTAATAAAACTAGGCGTTTGATATTTAGACCAACAACCCGAAAGATGTACTATTCGATACTCCTCCCCCTTTATAACATGCCCAAATCTGTTTATTTAGCTTATTAAAGCTTTTTGAATACTTTGTTTGAAAGACATAGCTGTTGTCTATGTCTCTGATTTGTGTCCATTCCCGCTCGCCCAACCTGCAAACAATATACTTTGAAATAGTTTCTAGATATATATTTCAGATTAGACCCATACTGCGGATTTCTATAATTCAAGAAAATATCAACTTGAGAGTCCATTTTCCCATAGAATCGGCCATCAGAAATGATAAAAAAAATTCTCGGATGGTTTGAGCGTTTTCTAGATTCTCGCAAAAGAATCACAAATATCTTTACTGAATGAATATCAACGCATTCAATTGAAATCAACTGTTGCAATACTTTGGCAATTGGCAATTGACAAAATTCATATGAGGGAAAGGGCACTCGGTTTTAATTTAAATAGATATATAATCTCGCTTCCGAATATCCGGGCATTTTCATCCGATTTCCCAAAATGCAACAGTGCGAAACCAATAACAAGGGGGTACAACGTCGCGATTCGCTATGTGTTTACATAGTGAGAAGGGTCAATTGCCTGATTAAAACATTAAATGAAACTTTAAAACGATGTGTTAGCTCTGTCGGACGATTGCCTGAATGTAAAATAACATTAATAAGAAAGAATTCTCCTTTTAAACTAGTCCAAATTATCTTACAGCATGGTAAACGTAGGTAAAAAGAGTAAACATATTTGAAGCAGAGATATCGTTAGATACTCATTTACGAGGGTACGTGACGTTTCGTAAAAGCGCATCTCATAAGCGTGACAAATATAACAATATTAATTATATGTTGTTGAAGTTATTCCTATTTTACTTTGATCGGACGTATTATGTGTTTTAGTGCATTTTTGAACTGAAGACTAGCTTCAGACATACCGAGTTACTTTTGGATTTCTCTGATTATAAAAAAAATCCATAAGTTAACTTTACATTGACACATTGTTTTGAAGACTATCAATGAATAACAGGTAATCCGCATTTAACTATCAGATAACTAACGATGCTTTGTATTTCGATACTAAGTAGCACCCAATCACCTACCCCGCAGCCATAAAATACACAACTGTGTGTCAACGCACGACTGTATACACCTCGGCATTGTTCTAAAGTAACATCCTTATCAAGTCGGTAGTTTTATTGCCCAAGCATCTGTTCATGAATCAATTTAACAAGTTGACCATAAATATTCGTTCTTTATGACAACCCTTTATCCAAACAACCATATCAACCTTTTGAATCCGAAATTCTCGACCTTCAAGCATAAATGTTAACGTTGTATAAGATTACAACAATTATTGATAATTCTATGTCTTACATTGCAACTGACTTTTGGAAGCAGTTTCGCAAGAAAATGATGTATGTCTTACCTTTATACTATAATAAATAGTACAATTATGCCATTGGTATAACCGTTTTAATGTCTCTACCTCTTATTTGAATAATCGTTTTATTTTGTGTTTAAAATTGTTAGTAGAAAGGCCGCGCTTGTATCCGGTTAGCGGGAAATTAAGAATATAAATGTCATCATTACTCGCTATGAAATAAAGGCACTGACAAACCAACTAAAAGAAACCAATTCGTTTGATTTGCCATTCGACTCAATTTTGAGGTCAAAACATTGATTATTAATTACCTGTTATAAAATTTGCCTCCATATTTGACACCGCAATCGATCATTCATGAATGATTTAAATTTTGATTTTAAGATCAAGGGTCCGGCCCGTTCTGCTGAATTCTTATATCACAAACCTCAAATGTTTGTCATGATTAAATTGCTTTTTTTATCTTGTTGGTCACACTCAAAAGCCGATTTTCAAACATATGATGAATAAAATGATGTCGTGGTTTTTAAGACAGATTCACAATCCCGATCAACACAAGAATTAAGGGTTGTGATATAAGTTAATGCCGATCTGCCACATGTGCACTCTATCATAAAGTTACGAATTCTTTCTTGTTAATCCAATCAACAGCCTCCGGGCATAAGAGTTCCTTTAAACATATCAAAGACAACCCTGTGTCCTTCAATCAGCTTGATATGTGCAGTGTCGATATGTTGAAAATAATGGATTTGCATTTTTTCATTGTCATGTGCATTTATATACGAAACATCATAAAAGGTAGGCGGATCAAAGTTCTTATTTAACATGCATCTATTCATTCAAAGTGCTTTAAAGCAATATTCATGAACAAGCTTTGATTAATTTGATTTTAAGAAATGTTTTCATGTATTGTTAATGAACTGGAAAAGCATTTAGTTTTAACCCTTCACCTTTATTGACCAATAATTTGCGGGTATAATTTTGATCATCAAATGCAACATATAAAATTTTTCAAGTTTGTCCCTTATTCATTTTTTCCTATACACCAAGCTATTAATTAGGAAGTCTTCGTTTTCAAAGGACAAAATTCTGCCAAAAAGACGTATTTTATTGCTATGGAATATATGGATAACACGGTTATGACTGCACCGCGTTTCGTTTATCAGCACTCATTTAATCCAATTCATGGCAATATCTTAACATTTCGAGCATTGGCAACACCAAAAAACAAATCTTTATACCTAAAAGACCAGATAAAAACACAATGGACACAAAATAAACGCCTTCTTATATTGATTTTTTATGTAATGAATAAGTCGCTCGCTTCTGCGACAAAGCGTTGCTAGGCAGTTGTACCCTCCTGATTTTTATTTCCGGTTGAGATGACGTCACGTCGAAAGCGAGTATATATATATTCTACCAAACGAAAAGGAGCCGATATTATATTCCTGCCAGACTTTACCTGCAATTTTGACTCCGCCCCTTTCTACAGATTTCCCGACATGCACTACCTCGAAAAATCGATATCCGCTTGACGCGCTTTTATATCGAATGCATCCAGACGTAGAGTGAAATATCGACGTCTAGATCATTCGGACTAGTATATTACTTGATAAGGATTGGGTGGTCAGATTATGCAATACCCCAACCCTTCGGTTTCTCATGATGTAGAACATTGATAAGAAATACGTGTTTGGTTATAGCTTTCTTTATATAAAACAAGGATTTACATGATTAATAGATTTTTCTTAATAAACTGACAAGAAATATAAAAAAAGAGTGAGTTGTTCAATGAACTAGCACTTGTCAAAGTTATAAAATGGATGATGATGATGATATACTATTTTGATAATTATGATTTAACTCAGAGGAACTATAACATTCCCTGCTGCAAGTCATTCTTACATAAATTAATCTTTATTCAAGGTACAAATTAAAAAAAACAGTCCCCTATTAAAAACCTATCCAAAATTCCAAAAATATATTTCAAGTCTTACATAGAAAAAAATGTCATTCTGCTTCGATTTTCATAATGTGGAATATCAATAAGAAATAAATGTTGAATTCTTGATTTCTTTATTTAAAACAATGATTTACAAGATGAGTGGATTTTTCTTAATAAACTGTTAAGAAATGTGAAGAAAATAATAAGTTAGTTATTCCATAAATTTTCACTCGTTTTACTTATAACATTGATGATGATGATGATGCTTTTGATGATAATGTTGATGATGGTGATTTTGATGATAATGTTGATCATGATGATGATGATGACGATGATGATGATGATGATGATGATGATGATGATGATGATGATGATGATGATGATGGGTGGGCATCTGGTTATTGTTTTTTGGGTAATATTAAAGAAGGACTAAACTAGGTCTTTAAGCATGGTTTAGAAAACACATTAATTAATGAGAGCATATCACTCTAGTTACTTTCGTGCAAAAACGCCAATTCGTTGTAAAATATTGTCTCACTAATTACGTATGTAATGATAAGCACAGTTATAAAACTTTAGACAAAGACTGGAATTTTATTGAATTTAGTTTAAATATTTCTTAAGGCGAAAAAAAACTTTTGATGTGTTAAACGATAGGTATTTTCTTGCGAAATGTAAAAAAAAGTTTTTACGCTTTAAAACCATGAGTGTATTCGTAATGAATCTGAGAGCGGATGATCGGGAAGTTGAGCTCCCGATAGTGGCATATTTTGCAATGTCTAGTTTCTATGGGCAAAGTACTATATCCTAGCTATGTTCTTGAAGATTAAAAAGAAGGTCGAATATAACAGAAACATGTTAAAAGAACTTTTTAATTAAAAACAGAATTATCGCTTGAACACAATATAGCTTGATCATGTTTTTTTATTTTGTCTTTTTGCTGGACTTTAGATTAAGATTGAGTAAATAAGATGTCACTTAAGGCGAACATTTGATTATGCTCTGCTATTATAGAGGCATAATATGGAGATATAGTGTACTTTGTCATGCTTATTGTTATATAATATTTTAAAGTTATGTTTGTTTGAAATTTCTTAAACACTGTATGATGTTGTTTTATTGTGAGAAATTTGTTTGACTTAGTATTGAGCTTTATTGAAGTAGGTATCATTTGAGGCGAACTATTGGAGTTGCACACTATCATTAGAGAGGCATACTATGTGTGGATGTGTGAGGTTTGCATTATCAATATAAACATAACGCTTTTAAAAGTGCCTTTAGATACAAAACTTTGATTCATATTCGTTAAATAATCATGACCTAGGACAACAAACTGTTTTATTTGTATGACGTCAAAGTATGAAAAAATAACATTTACGGCGAACCATTTGGTTTTTGGCCAATAAGATGGTTTGAGCATTATTAAGACAAGACATGTTTGAGGTGAGCATATTATTCTAATTTCTTTCGTACGAAAGAATTATTTCGTTTTAACGTATCGTCATGTTAATTGCAAATGAAATTGTGAGTAAAGCAATATCACTTATGGCGAACAAATGGTTTTATAGATTACAGTTTAGATATCACTTAAGGCGAACAAATGGTTTTTATAGATTACAGTTTAGATATCACTTAAGGCGACCATTTTAACTTTTGATACATTATAAAGCATACTTTCTCTTGGTAGATGAACTGTTTTGTTTTTAGATAGGATTTTTCCTTATTAAAGAGAATGTTTCAAAATTATGAGTTTTTTTTTAATGAATCTGAGACCAAAGGATTCAAGATGAATTCACGTTTGTAGCATATTTCTCCAGTGCATCACTATTATCACAACACATAATGCCTCTTTAATAGCAGATTCGAAAGCTGATTGTTCGCCTTAAGTGATACTTAATTCGGTAAATTCTATGACAAAAAAAAATATATGAAGGATTAACGTTGAGTGGAGAACTGATAATTCTAAGACGAATTTTTTGCATGAAACAGTATTTTGACTTATTTGACAATCATTTTGACAATTTGTTAATAGGAAATGACTCTTTCCGTTCAGACAAATAAGGTTTTTATCACGTTTATATTGTATCCAACCATCTTAGATTAACCCGATCATGGATGTGTTGTAGAAACAATTCTAAGCAAGAGTTTCGATTCCATGCCACATCAAGATTTTGATCTCTAGGACTTCGATTGAAAAGGTCTTTAATGATTTCTAGTAACGTCATTTCTATTGGTATCGTACTGCCTCTAGTCACAAACAGACCTGTTTTCAAGATTGGCATAAAAAATATATAGTACGTTAGGCACATTAAGTTTGTTTTGTGCCAAAGACCTAAGAAACGGGTATTCTTTTTTTTTAGAAAAAAAAATAGATATTACTCAATTTTGCGCTTCCATGTACAGAACGAATTGCAGTGATATCAAAACACTGATTAGATTCTTTATTTATATTTTTTTTCATCACACATAAGTCATAACTGTAAAATACGAATCACGATCGTGATGACTTGTTTATCATTTTGTTCCAATGCAGTCTTTACAGATAAGATATGAGACATTTTTCTTGAGTGTTTATGTGACATATGTTATTATGACAAATAAGAATAAATTAAACACACATCACAAAATGAGCCTTATATTCACTTTAATGAAATGAACAACACAGCAACATCTGTATTTGGTACGATCGACCACTTTACACAATTTTTACTTTAAATGAAAAACTGCTTTAAATAAGATTCATAAGATTCAACAAAAGAAATGAAACCACAAAACAAAATGCCAGTTTTTTCAAATTTCTTTATTCTTAAGTTGCTATGAATCTTTGTTTTCAATAATAAAAAAGCGAAAGAAGTTTCCACGCCTTTCAGTGCTTTGATGGCATAATTCTTACCCATTTTGATGAGTTTGCTTAGCAGAAATAAGGTATGCACATATACAGCCAAACCTTTGTACGACAAACATGAAAAAGAATTCTTAGAATATCGTCGCTCATCTAAGGACAATTCGTAATCTAAATCAATACTTACGATTTAAACGGTTTACTGAATCAACAACAAAGCATGCGTTATCTTCACATCACAGTTATTTAACCCTTTCCCAAACAATGACGACATTTGGCGACTTTGTTGTAGTCGACTTTAGAAAACATTGTGGGAAATGGATAAATTGCTCGTAACGAGCAATCTATCCTTTTCCCACATGGTTTCCTGCTCTTTCTGAAGAATATTGTTCAATTTCATAACATTTTGAAATGTCTTCTGCAAAGTCTTTCAATTTGGAGTCGAAAATTTGTTGTTTGGGAAAGGGATAAGGGAGTGAGAAGTTAATCAATAATATACTTTTAGTTACCAGTATAGATTTGTGATGCCATTTTATCCATAGAAGACAAATTATTTTTTAAAGAGATAGAGCTTTGAATAAGCATTACACTGACTTACTTGGAAAACCGTCTCTCAAATTTATCTTTAAATGTTTTACTTTGAAGAGCCTATACTTTGAATTAACAAAGTAAGACAACTGTTTTCTGTTCCGTATATGTATGTGATTGAGTTGTCTACCGTACCAGAACAATGTTCAAAATTAACCCCCTCTGTAACCCAGATGGATTCCACTAGCCTGGAGTCCTGGCCCATGTGTACCGAACTAGGTGCTTGGTATACGCACAGGCAAGGACCACAGGTGCTTGAAACAATCTTCGATTATATCCCAATATATGCACTATATACTATAGGCCTTTTCAGAAACGTGGTTTGTCTCCCTTTGTAAAATCGGGCCACATTCGGAATACCTCCACTTCCGGGTATTATTTTCGAACAAGATAATAACGGCAAAGGCAAAGAAAACGATCGCTATCGATCGGATTTTGAAATTTATAAGAATCATGTACCAAAATTTAAGATTTACATACGAAAACGTCAACAGAATGATTTGTTGTTGGCTGTTGCCAAGCCTCGTTATAAAAGGAAATTAGATTAAATTGAATTAAATAAGACCCGAATAGCGCACCGCAGTTCAGTTAAAACATGACATTCCGTGTGAAAAAAAGGCAAATAAGTATATGTTTTTGTCTGAATTAAATGCTTTGACAGATCAAAAATGTGTTAGTCGGCTGGTTGATGGAAGGAAAGAATAAATGGAACACATATTTCTAGAATGTTATTACAAATTTGCATTAAATTCGATTTACGGATTTTAAATAAGATAGAACAAACATCAGCACTTTTGTCAATAATGTGTAGAGGTAATGTTTCTCCAATAAGTATATATTGAAATTTGTCGTATAAACAAAGTACCTAAAATAGAGAGTTAGTTGTTATATGAGGTTCTCTGTCAGCCTACCTTTGATGATATATCGTATCCAAATATTAAGGGCTATGAAAACAGTCCTAGTTCATTTTTTCCACCTGTTGAAACTACATTCAAATAACGATCACTGAATAACTAGGGACACAGGATTGTGGAAATCTTTCATATGTTTAAAGGACCTCAGATTGACGATGGTTAATTACACTATCTCTCGATCGGCTAGACAATAAAGGGTGTGACTAGAACATATGGTGCAAACGTGGCAGATTTGTGTTAACTTAGATCAAGACTCTTAATCCTTGTGATAGCCAAAGTTTGTTAATTGACCCTTTGAATGTAATCAAGAAGGAAAACTGGCAACACTCCATTGAATTGAAAAGAGATTACATATATGTGTAGATTATCATTTTAATGTTATATAATTACAAAACAAACTCAAACAAAAACACAATCGTTCTTGTTTAACAACAATTATAAGAGACATTTAATCAAAAGATTACTACGCAATTAATTATAGTTCAAAGTAAGAGAAACAATATTTTCTAGCAAATCTTTGAACTATTTATCAATATAATTACAAGGCAAAAAGTCGTCAACAAAGTAAGTGAAACGTTCCAAATAAACCTTTATTGCCGAATCTGACTCTTAAGTCTGTTCAAAAGTTTACTTTGAAGACCAGGGGTGGTCCAAAGGGTTTTTTTTCGTTCCTAAAAACATAATGTAATTCTGTATTACATCGCATGAACCATAAAGTCATAACTATTTTGGGTAAAACAGAGCAAACTAAACATACATGTCGGCAAATCAAGACATATGGGTTCAACAAATATGAAACATAGGGCGTAGGCAAATGAATTTTCTACATAAGGACTTCCCATTTAGTCTACATTCCATAAAGGTTTCAATTCCCACATTGTCTACATAATCGATTTTTGCATTTTATTGTCTTTTTCTTATCTGGATCTACACTTTATACATATTTTCTTTCCCACCAACCCTCCATAGAAAAAGTGATTATAGGTTGGGTTGATTTGCTACTCAATTAGTGTCAAAAACAACCCAATTTTCACGTGTAGTTGAGATGGAACTTCTGTCTGAAATGGTGTGAAAATTGGTAAAATAGACTGTAGACAAAATGGGAATAAACCTTGTACATAACAAAACAACCTGACACTCAGTAACATAGGGAATTAACCTAATAAAGGGTTGATGCGTATTTGGTCGAATAAAGAGGGTATAAAAAAGATAAGATATGTTATTTTCTACGTTATGCAGTTGACCAATAAAAGAAGCAATAAAACCCTCGACGTGAAAGATATGTATCTTTTGAAGCTTGCCGAAATACACAGGCGCGCATCACACCATGTTTCGTTGACACATAGTTGTGTGTTTTATGGCTTCGAGGCATGCCATTGGTTGCTATATAATGACGGAATCATATTTTGATTGGCGTTGCAAAGTCAGATTAGGATAAATCGTTCTGCTTGAAGGGTCTTGGAAACAGTAATTCTAAGTAGAGTGAATGGTATGGACATGTTTTAAATCAGAGGAATCTAACGTTGACTCGGTAGGTGTTAATCTTGTTGAAGTCCGATCATTAAACATGAATAAAATCAATTCCATAATCTCTTATAAATTAACTTTTATTTTTTAAGTGGAACATTTATTAAGTAGGTTTGGTCAGCTTGCATCATATCATCTGTTCATTGTGTTTGCATTTACATGGTACAATATCATTTGGAAATGTTAGATTGCAAAATGGATTTTAAATAATGTTATCATAAGTTAAGGCAATAATCAAACAGATCTACATCATCGTTTTCTATACTTTAATGTTTTAGTAGAGGATCGACTCTTCTCACTGAAAATGAATCGCAACGTTGTACCCGCGTTGGTATACAGTGTTTTATCTCGGGAAACGGGGTAAATTGTCTGCTAGAGAGTAAAAACAAAGTAAGAATATACTTTGATATTTCCCCTCCACAACAATCTTTCCAGTGTAGTTTTTACAAACACGACTTTCGAAGGCATTGTTAAAATATCCGAAGCAGTTTATCTATGTTTCTCAATGTCAGCTGTTATTATTTAATACCCGGAAGTCTTAAACCGGAAGCTACCGAAAATTTCGTATCTCCGATTAAGAGTATTCAAGAAAAGATAACAACAGTTTCTGAAAAGGCCTATATAGTGCATATATTGGGATATTATCAAAGATTGTTTCAAGCGCCTGTGGCAAGGACCTACGCATTCACTATCCCAGGTAATGTCGACAAAATAAATGCATCTTACAAACAGCATTGGGCTTTGATGTCTTTGAGCAAGGTATATCCAAGTCGAATTTAATGGACAGTCTGTTGAGATATATAACAAAAATTGTCACTTTAGGAATTGAAGAAAGCTTTAATGTATTCAAGGTGGTATGATGTGAAAATACAATGCCTCGTTAATTCGGACCCGATAATCCGGAAGTTTCGCGAACTGTAAATACAGATCCAATGATTTAAACAATGTTTTCTAGACACCGAGTCACATCAATATTGTCTTTAGAATGAAAATGATACTGCGTCGAATTGTTTCTGATAAACTATAAGCTCATTTCTGAACATACTAGAGTCATCAACGAGTTTTACTGAAATTTAATGTTTGTTCTGAATACTTTTGTTTGTGGTTTTACCATCATAAGACACTTTAACAAATAGGAAAGGACACCTACATACAAAGTTACTGTGTATTATCTGATTATAGCGAAGAAAACAAGTTTCCGACATTCGTTCTTTCGTCGGTGTTATTTTCATCCGCATTCTATTTTGCATTCAACATGGCATTTAGTGTAGTTTTTATAGCGTCACGTGGCATATTTGATGGCAGTGGTTATTGTAGTGAAACGTGGCATTGACCAGTGAGTAGAAGTTTGAACCAGACTGGGTAACAGTCTAATATCTACCAGAGTAAATAAATTCCCCATTGATGTATTATCTGTGAAGAACGAACGATAACTCTGTAAAGGAGATCGGATAACTAGTCTGGATTACCTGCCCCTTAACATTACATTTATAATAGTACGACGGGGACTAAACTAGTCGGGTAACAGTCTAGTCTAGTCAGTCGAGTCGTTGGGGAGCTATAAACGAGCTGTCTGAGCCAAACGCCTTCATGAACCATGTTTCTTTATCTACTTCCGGTTGTAGTTCCGGTCCAATGTATCTCCTCGATTAACTCCTTTCGCCATAACACCACTCTTTACGCATCTGCAACAAACCACTACGACATGGGATATATTTCTCATTCCGCACAATTCATCATTTTGACATAATGATTTCTACCGAGTATCATATTGTTTTGGTTTGTATATATCTAGACTCTAGTTCTAGTTGGCTGTCGTTGCTATCAATTTAGACCTTCCACAAATTTCTTTTTATGGACGTCGGTTTGTCGTCCTTATGGCGTCGTATTTATAGATACCGCCCACCCAGTCATCTATACGTAATGAGAAATGCCAAGCGGACTTGTTCTCCAAGAACAATCACTGACGATAAATCACTAGCCAGTTTAATGTTATATCTTTACAGTACAATAACGGATCTGCTGGGTTTGATTCCAACGACGTTTGACGTGTTTGTAGATGAAAATTATCCTTTTAGTGATATTCTTTCAGATTTCTTGCTTTTTAAGTTGCTTCATCTTACACACTCAGATAACATCTGTTTCTGAACACCTCAGATATACCAGTTACACAAAGGTTTCTTACGTTGATGTCCAACATATCCTCATATCGCCCGTTCAAGACGGGTTTTATCACGGTCTAGATCATTCGTTGTTCGCCATAAAGGGACTATTTTAAGACAAGGATTTTAATTTTTTAATTGAATTGTCTTCTACCGATAAAATGACAACATATTTTTCTTAATTTACATATGACTAGATTATTGACAACTTCAAAACCCCGTTAAAAACCATATAAAGAAGATATAGATATCTGTAATGCATATATCACAAACCGTTTAAATGGGTTTGTTTAGTAAACAACTTAGAACAAGAGTCTTCGGAAACCGTTAACCACTCTTGTCACGTGACACTAGTACGGTGCACGAGAAGGAATTCCTGCGTTATTTATAAACAGACTTTCCCATAGAAGCACTGACAGGCACAAAGTTCACTTAACATTGTTTCACGTCTTCACGGGATTTCAGCAACTTAGTGACAATTTTGTTATTGTCCAATATTTAATGTTTACTACTCTAAGAGCACAAATCTCTGAGATAGTCCCTTTAAATATAACATATGAACGATCGAGACTACCCTAGGTGTCTGAGTAATATTGGTAATGGAGGCTGATGCCGGGAAAATCATGATATATTACCTCGTCGTTTATTCTCCCCTCGTATTATTCTAAATTGCATTGACCCCCAATCATTCATCAAAAACGGCGGGCAACTTCCATTCATAATCATTGTTCCGAACACTACGACCTTTTTGGACTGTTCCGGACAAAACGAGGAATTCTTTGACTAATCAGAAAATTCCAACATTATATCTAATAGAGAGTTTTCTTGTCAGAATCATCTCGGGAAGACGGTTCCGACGCGTACAAGCAATGCAGGTCTTAAAGAAGAATAAGATAAAACATTCGCGATGACATAAGTATCACACCTCTCTAGCGCCAATATCTAACTCGGTGTAACAACGGTGAGATGACATCAGCGTCTGGCGTCTTGGCCACCATATTACCCAATTACTGACCAATATTACGACACTCATCCGATCAATGTGCCCCCGCTCAGTCGCGGTTTCATGTATCTTTAAAAGGACGGAATCTCAGGAACACGAAACAGGTATGTGTGAACATTTTTATATTAACTGTTTTAGAGACGAAATTCTTATTTTATGATCTTTTTTTTTTCCAATATTATCGAACAGATCTGTTTAAGCTTCCTTCTCAAGAGATTAAAATATTTTCTTTGAATATTTTCCGAATATTTCAAAGAATTTATTGAAAACTTTAAAGCATGCATACCAAGCCAAAATTTACCAAATAAAAGTACATCTATATTTGCAAAGGAGTATACTATTTTTGCTAGATTATACTTGTCAACTTTACCTGGCAAATCAATATGCCGGTTCTGCAAAATATAAAAAGTAATTTTCATCGGATTATTTCTAAAGATTTGAACTGGATGATTACTTAGTCAATGTTTCAAAACAAATTCATTTACCGAATTTGAAAAAGTTGATAGTATTTTTACTGAACTAATCAATTTTGAATTAAGAAATTGAGAACATATTGTTTATGAACCATTTTGTAAAAATACCATAAAATCTATACGCTATCTCTGCAAAACATCTCAGTATTTTTACTTGATAACGTCTAAATACATCTATGTGTGTTTTCTTTTGCATCTGCAATAAATATGAAACATGATGCAAAATATATGTAAATATAATTCATTTTTGATAGTTCTAAATAGTCATATAGTCCTTTGGAAATTAAACGACCTACCTCATAGAGTGTATCCTGTGAGAAACATCGGTAGAAAGATGTGTAAAAAAAAAACCATTGCTTTGTCACTAGATAACTGACCATTTCAAATTGTTGATTTCAGAGTTGTTGAAAAACTATGTTTTCATTAAAAAAAAAAAGGTGTGACAAGCATCACGCCTTTAAGAACTCTTTAATAGTGTCATATGATAAGAGTGTCGACCAATCTGGTAGTCTGGTTGTTTAGTAGACTTCTAAAAGACATTCTATATGATTTGGCGAGCAGGTCTTTAGAACAACTTAAAAAGCTATAATGAAAGTCGATATCATTCAAAATATCTATAATGGTATAAAATCCTGAATGTCAGTACATAATACATCATCAGACTTTTTCCCTTGTACAAGTGGTGTTAGCCAGGGTGATGACCTGTCGCCTCTACGGTTCTCCGTGTTTTTAAACGACATTAAAACATAATAACTCACTCATGATAATGTAAGTGTAGAATTAAGAGATGAACCAATTGTCAATTTGTTAAAACTAGGGATTATTCTCTATACTGATGATACTATACAATTTGCAAAAAGTGAAGAAGATATTAACTCGCTTCCAAACATTTTTGAACGATTATTGTACACCACGTGTTCTTTATCAAAGGTGAAAGGTTCCGCTTCTGACGACAGAGAACATGTCCTAAAAAGGAACGCTGCTTTTCCGATAGGCAACCGTTTTCAGGTAATTACATCTGCCAAATATAAGCTTTGGCAAAAGACACACCAAATCATAATAAAAAATGTTGTCGTATCATATTGGCGAAAAGGGAAATGACAAAACAAAAATTTGTCATAAGAATGGCGACAAATATTGCTGAGTTGTCCATTTAAATATATCATGCATATGTAAATATAATAACTGTCTTCAAATTGATCATATTTAGCACAACTATAGCAGAAAATATTAGAAACAACTGAAACAAAGTGTTTTGTTCTGTGATGAAAGTTTGCCTCTAATTTAAAAGTGTTACAAAATACCCCCTTAGAAAACGTCATTTCCCCGACCTTAATTGCCCAGTAAGAGACCCGGTCTAGGGATAGAATCAGGACCATCGGTATTCTGTTATTCAGTTCGGAGACTACTTCTCATGAGAGGATGGTAGACAATGGTTAACCATTCGTTCCCGGTGTACATCGGTCTTGGCCGGAACTATTCGCATTAAACATCGGTCTGGGCCGGAACTCTTCGCATCATACCGAATAGTTCCGGTTCCGACCGATGTATACCGAGAACGACTGAAGTAATCCGACAAAAGAATGAGTTTCAAGATGGTGAATTATGGGTATTCTACCATAACTAGTACACCTGTGTTTGTCTTCCAGACCCGGCCCGTACAGCAGGACTAGATGAGTATTTTCGAGAACATCCCGTGGTCAGACTTCACACCCAACACCCCTTCACCAGAAGAGGTCGACTGCCAAATAGACATACACATCGTAAGTTTTAGAGCTTTATGTCTTACAAAACCAAGTATAGTGTAACGTTCGTTAAACATTTATGCAAATAGAGGAACCTAATGCATTGTTGTAATGAACATGCTGGTATATATATAGACAACACAACCGCTCAGTATACGACAGTGTTTTTCACTGATCGGATGTGTGTTGGTCTTTGAGAGGTTGATTTGCTCAGTTCGTTACAATATTAATTGATAAACCAAATAAACACATCTAAGGAGAAACATGCTTGCATTTGGAAGAATACCAATTAAAACTTGACTTAGTAATAATGACACAAAAGAAAGTCCATAGGGCAAGGCGTTATGTTTATAAATATTAAATAAATAAATATACCTCGACAATTGTCACAAACAAAGTTAGACAACTCTTGCATAAACAAATTAAGTAGTATGGGACTGGTTATGTCCCCTTGTCTCACACCAATATTACACATGAATGGCTGTAACAGCTTGTTACATACACTTAGATATGACTTTACGTTAGAATACATGGATGAAAGGATATTAAACATTTTTCCATTGAGACCTTTACGTTACAATACATTGAAAAGTTGTGTATGCACTATAGAATCAAATTTCTTTTGAAAATCGAGAAATAAAACGTAAAAACATCCACTTCCCTAGAAATATATTTCTGTATCATACTTTGTAATGTAAAATATTCTATTGTCAATAACAGAATAACCGGCACGGAAAACTGCTTGGTTTACGTCTATAAGATCATAGTTTTCAATCAATTTGTATATCCTATCATTAATGATGCTCGAAAATATTTTGTACATTATATTAACTAAAGATATACCTCTATAATTAGATGGATCATCGTTTGATCCAGACTTGTGAACAGGTACAATTACGCTCTCACACCAAGAATTGGGAAATTGCCCTGAGTTGAGTATCTCATTGAATAATAAAACAAGAAAAAGAGCAATTGGATCACAAATATTTTTATAAAATTCAGCAGGAATGCCATCTTTACCAAACGATTTACCATTTTTCAATCTAATGGTACTAGTTTTTACTTCATCCAATGAAATCGGAGCATTAATTAATAGATTGTTGTCTAAATTGTCGCCAATCTCAACAGAAGGAATTGGTAACTGCTCATTTTTATGAAGTATTTTTAAAATGATCAACCCATTTAGACATATTTGAGAAGTGAACTAATTCTGGTCTCGAGAATTTCCAAAACTCAACTGGGTTGTGTCGGCTTTTTAATAAAGATTCACGTTTAACTTTTTGAAAGTTAGATTTAGGAACAGCATAAATCATTTAAAAGATTTTCAAGCATCTATATATTTAACGAAATCCCTGTGATCATTTGTTAATCTGAATTGACGAAGCAATAAATATTTCATAATTTTCGCATTATTGCGAGTCTGATCCCACCAAGGTTCATTATTAGTCTTAATCTTACTACATGTACTAGTTTTCTTGTATTTTAAATATTTTCCCTAAGTTAGGGTATACGCACGGGCCAGGACCCCAGGCTTGTGCAATATATGAAGGATAAATGATAAATGACCAAATAGGATCCCAAATGCTTACAAAAGAGACATATTTCAGGTATTGAAATGTGATATAGGCCTATTAAGTATAAGGCAATTGTGTGTTAATATGACGATTTTGCATTCTTTTACGATATTGACATTCACTTCAACAAAAAGGTCTTATTGATTATCCTAAACGAACCCACAACAAACATGGATGGATCATTTTTTTAATAAACATACTTCCTTGAGATTTTACTTTTTTTCTATTGTTGGTTTTATAGTTAACCAACGCTAGCAGACGACGAAAAAAAAAAGAGTTCCTTATTATCTTTATGATAGTTGGTAAAAACGATTGTGACAAAAGGATAATTTGATCTTAAGAATCGACCTACCCTTTTGCCACATTAGTTTTTTTAACAACAAATGCTTATAAGGTACTATGAAGGTTGTATGTCGAATACTTGATTCGCAGAGGAATTGAAACTCTGTTGTGATCTAATGATGAAATTTGAAAGTGTTGGCGGGAAACAAGTCTGAAGAAGGACAAGAGGCGACATTAATATCTTTCTGCAAGACTGATCCCGGTTTAAAAATCAGTCGCCTTTATTTCAGGTATTTTATCAATAAGAAATCCTCCCAGTAAAAAAAGCGTATGACCAATACCATGGGTTTCATTTTTCAAACGTCTATTCGAAATTTTAGCATTTGACATTGTTCATTTTTTTATCGGCTTTGACGCAATGTCCAAATTTGTATTATTTATAACCAAAGTCACGTTTTTCCTTAACCTAGATTGAACAGTCATAGGCAAGAGAACTAAAGTGTCGTGCATGAGGCAACATTCAAGAAATAAGCGGCGAATGTGTAGCTGATCAGGAACCCCGTGTTACAAGTTCGCCACCTTAACAACTGCGCAATCGAAATCCCCCTCTCCTTTTGTAAACGTGTTCAAACTGGAACATTTCTTCAAATTCGATCAGACATTAATGGACTAGGAAGTTATCATTAACGACCCAGTATCGATTTAAATAGCGACAATCTTTCTGGTAATTACAGTATCAAGTTTTGTTTTATTAGTGTAAAAATGACACGTAGAATGATGAATGCAAATCTCAAACAATTCCACACTGTTCTTCCAAATGTAGCACCTGTCAAATTATTCCGCAGTCTTTCGGGCGTATGATTGCTTACGAAAAGTGCCCGAATGCATTTCGAAAACCTCGGCATTTTTTCGTGGGCGATCATATGTCTAAAAATACCGTAATACACACAAACACGGTTTCGCAGCCATCTTGTTTTGCGAGTAAACAAATCGTCAAGTGACAAACGCCCATTGTAATCGCATTGCGTACATGGGATTGTTCTACGAAAGATTTCTTCTATTACACCTCAAAAAATAAAGAAATGATGAAATTTGATAATTTTTCTTTATTAAAACAGATCTTTTTCTTTATCTTTCATCCAAAATAACGTTGTACATGTGTTAATTACTGTGCCGTGATACGTCGTAGTCTCAACTACTGACATTTACAAGACGACGGGTTGTGCATAAATTAGGGCCACATTAAATCCAAAAGAGCTTCTAAGTTCTTAAAATATATTCACCGAATCTGAGTTTACCACATAGTCCCTTTGTTTGATCAAAGACCTGCCAAAAATTAAAAAGTCTTTGAGTCAATCAAATTTTGTTCTTACAAAGAAAGAATTTCCACTGACTCTCATGTCGCTTTACATTTGTTTATTTAAAAAGAATCCTGCAGGTAGATTTGTAATTTATGAAATTATGAATCAAAACTCTACTAGTATAGAAAACGGTCAACCCCTTGGGCAACAATTGAATTTTCTGAACTTTTCAATTGTAAGCCGAAAGAACCCTTTCATACAAGCACCAGTATGGTTTGTTTACAAACATCACAACATTGATTGACGATTTTTTTTTAAAGCATTTGCTCCAAATTAAGTAGCTTTCTACTTTAATTTTTTTTTTTTAATTTTTGACATTTATAGATAATGATTTTTTTAAACAAAGGAATAAAAGAAGGAAATGTCAAGAAGTCAGACCTTTGTCAAATACTGCCAACGAATAAGGTGACAAATATAACCAAATACTTTAGACCTCTACAGGGTATTTCATTTTTTGAAAAGGAAATTCACGCTTCTACGTCTACATCATACGTCAGCACAATCACACTTGATTATTACGCGACGGGTGGTGCTAGGTCAAGAATAAGTAAGGAAAAAGATCTGATAGTCAAAAGAAAGAAGTAAAAGCAAAGTAATGCCAGCTAGATTCGCCTCTTCATCCCAGTCCTCTCCGGTTATAGTGGCTGCGGCCGGCCCAGCAATGGGAATCACTAGTGGTTACTACTAGCTGGGTGCCCAGCGGCTGTTAGAAAGTGATTTTTGATAGCCCCAGCTTGAAGGATACCAAGTCAGGGGGCTCTGCAATGTGTGCAGGGAGTCCATTCCAGATTTTTATAGTACGTGGGAAGAAGGAGTTTTTGTGGTACAATGTCGTTGTAGATGGCTGATGGTATTTCCTGTTGTGGTCGTTTGGTCTTCTTGGGGCTCTGATAAGGTATTTGTCAGCCTGTATGTCAACCAAGTTGTTTTCTATTTTGTAGAGCATGGTGAGCTGTGCTTTTGTCCGTCGTGACTCAAGCGTTTCTCATCCCAGGTGGTCTATCATAGTGGAGACGCTGCTGGTGTTGTGATATCTGTTGGTCACATATCTAGCAGCTCTCCTCTGCACCATTTCAAGCTTGTGTGTTTGATCCTTAGTATATGGATTCCACACTGTGGAGCAGTACTCAAGGCCCGGACGTACCAGCGAAGTGCCTTTAATACTTACATTGCTGATGCGCGAATTCCTCCGGAGGAAGCCTAGAGTGCTGTTTCCTTTCTTTGCCGTTATGTCTCTATGGTGATTCCATGAAAGATTCTGTGATAAGTTCACTCCCAAATATTTTGTGGTAGAATCTGAGTTAAGAGTGTGGCCTTTAAGTGAGTACGTAAATATGATGGGGTTCCTCTTTCTGTGTACCCTAAATCATCAGCAAAGAGTCTAGTGTTGGATGAGACTTGAAAGGGTAAGTCATTTATAAATACTAGGAACAAGATTGGTCCTAGAACAATTCCCTGGTGGACTTCGCTGATAACGCGTGCTGGCTCTGACATTGCTCCATCAATGGCCACTCGTTGTGTTCGATCTGTTAAGAAAGCTTCAATTCACTTCAGTGTCATTCCCCTGATGCCGTAGTGACAGAGTTTGGTCAGCAGACGTCTATGCGGTACATGGTCAAATGCCTTGCTGAAATCGAGTACTGCATCGTGTTGCTTCCGCCGGTCCAGGAATTCGACAAGCTCATGAGTCAGGTTCAGTAGCTGTGTTTCGCAGCTCCGTCTTCTGAAACTCACAGTCGGTGAGGATTTGGTGTTCATCTAAGTGTCTCATGATGATACTGACTATAGTATGTTCCAGTGTCTTGCATGCTATGCAGGTGAGGGAAACTGGCCTGTAGTTGCTGGCTTTGAACCTTTCCCCTTTTTTGTAGTTTGCAGACACATTGGCTGTCTTCCACACATCTGGTATCTGGTAATGACGGCACGCTGTCATTGTTATTTAAACTATCGGCCAATAACGCTATTAAGTTGTCAAGAAGGTACCTTGGGCTCAATTTAAAAGCTCCAACAATAACAAATAATCCACGTCAGCAACTGACGAGTTGACATCGTTGCTTTATTGGTCAGCATAATAGTGTATTCAATCTACAACACGATGTGCACTTAATGCTTTCCTTACACACCCCGAAAATGACATAGACCGTCTACATAAACATTAGATTATGCCATGTAATGCAGGGTGTAATCACCGAATCGATAGAAGGTGAACACTTATTTCACCGTGGAGTGTTATAGGCAGCATTTTCTAGACTAGTACTGCAGGGAACATGTACTGTAATACCCACAAATGAATGTTGTAGTTCTGCTTAAAAGGGAGAAGTTTTTTTCAGATGGATGTTTGTTTAGAGGAAGCATCTTCAGCGAGGCGTGACAAGGGCTCGCCTTCTCGATTTTTCTATGACGAACTTTGGCGAAAATTGTCTTTTTAGATATATTGTTTTATAACGAAACGAAAGAGTACAAAAGGTTCTCTTACCTACAACCGATGATACGTTGTCCTTTCAAGGAGTTGAACACTGTGTTCAATTTTAAGTTTGAAGCGGTGGCGCCGATCCTGTTGTTCGTGTTTTGCTTTTTGATAGAAATGGTTTATGGTTCATTCATGATTGGCGGAAATAAACTCAATGAGCGACAATGAATTTATGTAAAGCCAGTCCATTCCGTTTTTACTCGAAGACGATCAAAATGAAATCGGGATGCCGAATAAGACTATGGCAATCGGAACTACTCGGGTATTTCCGTGAGCTGTGAAATACACCTTGGATATAAGTGTAGGGACAACAATTTTGCCATTTGTTATGAGTTACTGATAAAAAGATTATTTAAAAGGATGTCCAACACTTCCATACACATTGAACATCTTAACTTGCACGCTTAGAAAATGTGTTAATTGCCGGATGCCGATTTACCCGAAAAATTGTAACCCTACACTTATATCCGAGGTGTATTTCACAGCTCACGGAAATGCCCAAGTAGTTCCGATTGGTACTGCCTACGAGGTATATCAATCTGAACACATCGGGTTTATCCAATAGAAAACACCTCTGAAATAATAGGGATGACGCCATATCGTTTCCCGCGAGAATGACGTCACTTTCTTTCGTTTCTTAAAATAGATCTTGAATGTAAAATCCAAAAAGTCGTTAAATTTGATTGAGGAAACAAGTATACATGTCACAACAAGTTCGCCATTTGGTATGAGTTACTGGTCAAAAGTGATTAAAAAGGATGTCCAACACTTCCATACACATTGAACTACTTAACATGCACGCTTAGAAAAGGTGTTCATCGGCGGATGCCGATTTACCCGAAAAATTGTAACCCTACACTTATATCCGAGTTGTATTTCACAGCTCACGGAAATACCCGAGTAGTTCCGATTGGAGGTATATCTACCGACTTGTTACAGGGATTGCTGAGTAGATACGATTGGTTTAACCGCTCTTGTCACGTGACGCTAGCAATGAGCGCAAGAAACAAATCCTTAGTCTATTTATAAACCGGCTTTTCCACAGTTGCTATATCTGACGCGAAGGCTGCTTCACATTATCACAGTATTTCAGAAACTTAGAAGTAAATAAATTGAAAATTGTATGTGGTTTATTGACGATAATCCTACATATGCCGTTGTTAACGTTTATTACTTTCAGTGCACACATCTCTGAGTTAGTCCCTTTAAGAAATGTTGTTTGCCTGAAAAGACATGAATAATGCGCATTACAAGGAATATATTTAAGGATGGGCTTCTAGATAATCATTTCTTTAACCAATGCACTCACATGAGACATTTTGTGACTAGTCAAAGTTGAAAGCGACCACAGAAGATCTTTATGGTGGTACGGAAGCAAAATCATAATTGCACACATCTAACATTTATGTTAGGTTTGTTTGTCGGATTTGGGTTTTCACACCGTTTTCAAAACGACAATTATGAATTACATGTAAAGAAGACACCCCCTTCTTAATTTCATTTCGTATAACAGGTTAATCCAGCGGAGCACAAAGCTATGACCTTTCAACTCAAATGTCAAGACAGCGTTGCTGTATGGCTCAGAAACATGGAGAAATGCCAAGAGCCTGGAGGATAAGCATTTGGTCCGCTTTACTAAACGACTTATCCCATTACCAATATTTTGACCAGTTTTTTGCAGACGACTCGAAAACATTGTGGGAAAATTAAAAAAAAAATTCTTAACGAACAATTCACGTCGGTCGAAATAGAGGTTAGAATGACCCAAAATCATTGCTTTACCCTTTACCAAACGCCAAATTTCCGACAATCCCAAATTGAAAGAGTTTGCAGACTACATTTCACAATGGGACGACATTAGAAACAAAAAATCTTCTGATAAGGTAGAAAATATTGTGGGAAAAGGAAAAATTGCTCGATAAGAGCAATTTCTCCTTTATCCACAATTTTTTCCAGAGTCGTCTGCCATAAATTGGTCAAATGTCGTTATTGTTTGGTAATGGGTTGAGTAAAAAGTCACAATATTTCAGAAACACGGAACTTATCCTATACAGAAATGTGGATAAGACTGAAATTCATATTTCAACCCATTACCAAACAATAACGACATTTGACAAGTTTGGAAACATCGTGGGAAAAGGAGAAATTGTTCGTTAGGACCAATTTCTCCTTTTCCCACAATATTTTCTGTCCTATAAGAAGAATATTTTTCAATTTCAACACATTTTGAAGAATCGTCTGCAAACTCTTTCAATTTGTGACAGTCGAAAATTTGGTTTTTGGTCAAGGGTTAACGGGATGGTCTTAAGATCGTGGGAATTTCTAATCAATTAGGCATGGAACGACAATAATTTGATGTTAATTACGCATAGAATGAAAGCGGAGTACTCATACACTATTGAATTCAAAGCGATACAAAATTATGAGACCTTCCTTGCATGTTGGAAATCGTTCGTGTGTGATAGTTTATTGGTCGAAAATAATAGCTTTTTAAGTATCTGGGTATCAAGTTTAACCCCCAAGTTGAATTGATGAGCGTCAATATCAGTTATTCAATCTGAGGCCGATTCAACAAGGGCTGTCTTGCAATTCATAAGCAATCGTTGTTTTTCGGGTGAGTTTTCCTCCCCATCAATGCAGAAAATCCCCGCAATACCACGAAAGTGGATCCACAAATATCGCAATGCTTTCATCAAACGATGGATCCGATGACCAGAATGTTTTGGCATTTTTTGTCGGTTTTGTTGAGTACCCACAACGAGTGATTTCTATCTTATGCACCGACGTTTGGGGGACTTAAGCTAGGGACAATGTTTCCCTTTATTTTGAGTATTGGGCCAGGGATCTCAGGTATCACAAACACCTATCTTATCTATCGATTAACACATTACCTCATAAACAGTCACATGGCCTCATCAACTTCATAAGTCATTAGCAACCACTTTGGCAAAAGGATAAATTGCTCCAATCGAGTATTTTATCATCATTATCACAATGTTTCCATCCAATCTCCTAAATAAACAGTATGTTTTCGTATTTTTTAGTGTCTTTTATTATTTTCCTTCAAATTGTTTTCGTGTGATGGGAATCACTATTGGGGCAGGTCAAACGTTCTCGTCAGAGTGAATGGGTTGAAAAGGTTTGAATTTAAACCGATGCCGGCTTGTATTCGCAACAGTTTATATCAGAAGCTAGGAGTAGACAGTTGATAAAGATATATTTTTTATTTATTTATCATCACACAGCATATTAAAGCAGAAACATGATGATCATGAAGAATATCGTCTGCATTTTGGGGATTCTTCTCATTTCTCAAGGTAAATAATGCTTTAAAAAAGAAATTCATTGAACACTAATTAACGAAGTGTGCATCTTTATTTTTCCGGATTCTTTTTTAAGATATTAAGTTAATCTATATCACTTATTTCCACACTCGGAGGAAAATTGGATATGCAGATAGTTATAACTTTTAGGGAAACCGTTTACTTTGTTATCATATATTAAATCATATAGACGATTGTGAACTTTACTAAAATAATTTATTATCATAGTTTTTCTATTCACATGGGTACCGTTTTACTAAACAGTTGACGCTTAAGATATGCGAAAGCCTAAAAAAATAAATAATTCCTCTTATTCCAATATTGGGCAAAGCAATATTGCAAAGTAACACATCATTGGAATCCTCTCCGAGACGCTCCTATTGACGTGTCACGTTGAAATATTTTACTTTCATTGAAGCTACTATCCATGTGTATCCGTGATGTCTTACGCAAATATTTTCCTTACGTTGTCTAGTAAAACGGTACCCATTATAGTCTTCAAACTAAGTCTCCCAGTGTAGGCCTTTGCAATCGGTATTATTATATAGATGTTATCTATGTATCTGGTTTTATTAGGCTCATTTTGGACTTTCTAACGGTCGCGCAAGCTGCAATTTTTTCACGTAACGCGATGTATATGCCCCTCCCTTTCTCTGTCTGTCTGTCTGTCCGTCCGTTCGTCCGTCCCCCTCTCTCTCTTTCTCTCTATCTCTTTCTCTTTATCTCTTTCTCTCTCTCTCTATCCCTCTGTCTCTGTCTCTCTCTCTCTCAATCTATCTGTCTCTCTCTGTCTCTCTCTGTCTCTCTCTGTCTCTCTCTGTCTCTCTCTGTCTCTCTCTGTCTCTCTGTCTGTCTCTCTCTCTCTCTCTATCTCTCTCGCTCTCTCTCTCTTTCTCTCTCTCTCTCCTTCTCTCTATCTCTTTCTCTCTCTTTTATTCTCTCTCTCTCTCTCTCTCTCTCTCTCTCTCTCTCTCTCTCTCTCTCTCTCTCTCTCTCTCTCTCTCTCTCTCTCTCTCTCTCTCTCTCTCTCTCTCTCCCCCTCTCTCCCTCTCTCTCTCTCAATGAGACATATGTAAACCTTTTTTTATCATATTAAAGATATGAGAAAGGTGGATGCAACATCAACAACGACTGCAGCTTCAAATTCAACAACGACTGTAGGACCAACAACGACTGCAGGGCCAACAACGACTGCAGGTCCAACAACAACTGCGGGCAGTGGTGCTGGTCACATGACCTCAAGCATTTTATGCTTTTTCGTGTATTTAGTATGGCTATGTGTTTAGAGAAGTAGCTTCGTCTGGTTTCCTTAATTAATCGGTTTGTTGTTATTAATATTTATGTCTACCTTAGAGCATTTGTCTTTAACAGTTAACTTCTGCAAACATTAATTCATCAAACATATTGATGATAATATAAAAAAAATGGATGGGTTGCTCTATCAAATCACTATCATATGTAGGTGTTATTTGACTGTATGCAAACTGCGAGTATTTTGGATTATCTCGTTTGTCTCTGTTAGCCTTATGCAAATCTGATTTTCTATTATTGTTCTTGACTTATTTTTGTTCTGTTCAAAACTGGAGGAATCCACTGTAATAGAATAAGAAACACGTTTTTACAAACGAAACATCATTGGTCAATGTCTGCATTTGAAGTTTGACAAATCTGCATTCGAAGATTTGTCAAAGGGAGTTGGCGCATAAAAAGGACGTCATTAGTTCATATAACAGAACAATTAACCTCAAGTGCTGGGTCCCACTAAATGCTTACGCAAACAAGTTAGATCCATGCCAGTCGCCAAGTAAACAGGCGGCTGGCCTGCAATCTAACCTGTTTGCTACTCTGGGTTTCTTTCCTCAACAAAATTGATTAGATATTTAAGGTTTTGATACTATATAGAACTAGAACTTAACGCATTTGCTGCAAGAGAAATTTGAAAATAGTGCGTCAAAACGAGAAATCGCTTTTTGATGAACAAACACTTATTGAATAACACATTCTCCATCTTGCAGGGTTACATTGCTATATTCAGGGGGCGTCACCATTTAGAATGAACGCACAGCTTAGGTGATTAAGGGGGATCTAAGGTCCGAACGGTAAATTTTACTTTGCATATTCCATCTAACGCAAAATACGGGTGTTTTCTGCGAGGAAATGGACATCAAGGCTTAAAACTCATGTACTGTAAACTAGACATTCACTGTTTACCTTAACCCTTTCCCAAGCTATAACGACATTTGACCACTTTGTTACAGATGACTTTAGAAAACATTGAGGGAAAAGGAGAAATTGCTCGTGACGAGCAAGTTTTCCTTTTCCCACAATGTTTTCTGGCATATCAGAAGATTGTCTTCCAATTTCATCACATTTTGAAATATCGTCTGCAAACTCTTTCAATTTGGGACAATCGAAAATGTGTTGTTTGGGAAAGGGTTAAGCTGTTATTTTCTAGGACAAATGTGGGTACTCTGCGATTATGCAGCTAGGGGCCTGATATTTATTGAATCCTACCCAAATAAGCGTTGTATGACACTTAACCCTTTACCAAACGCCAAATTTTCGACTGTCCCTAATTCAAAGAGTTCTCAGATGACATTTCAAAATGTGATGAAATTGAAAAATAATGACCTGGCAGGACAGAAAATATTGTGGGAAAAGGAGAAATTGCTCCTTAAGAGCAATTTCTCCTTTTCCTACAATGTTTTCCAGAGTCGTATGCAATAAAATGGTCAACTGTCGTTGTTGTTTGGTAATGGGTTAAGCAATTGGACTAACGAAATACGACTTGGCATAGAAGACTCTTAGCTTTGAAACGTCCTAAAACAACAAGCCAGCAAATTCAGTTCTGTTACTAGCGAAATATAGTCGCTAATTGTACCTTTTTTCAATTATCATAAAATAATCCATTTTCATGTACTAGAATTGTATAATACTAAACGTATTTATGATAAAGAAACAATGTTGATTATATAAGATTAAATAATAACAGGCATATCAAGAAGAACAGTTTCACAATTATTATGTTAAAAAAGTATAGGTCTAGACAAAGTAGGTATTGTTATGTGCGTTTCATAAATGATTCAAAGAAGACTCAAACATTTCTTTAAAAGGATTGTTAACACCTTCGTTTTTCAAGAAGTTTAATTGACACTTTAATATCGTAGAGAAGAACTCGTATCAAGTTCAGTGGTTTTGTTCTTAGGTCACTTAACCTTTTCCAAAACAACAAATTTTCGACTGTCCCAAATTGAAGCAGTTTGCAGACGACATTTCAAAATGTAATAAAATTGGAAAACAATCTTCTAATAGGACAGAAAACATTGTGGGCAAAGGAGAAATTGCTCGTTACGAGCAATTTCTCCTTTTCCCACAATGTTTTCTAAAGTCGTCTGCAACAAAGTGGTCAAATGTCGTTATTGTTTGGGAAAGGGTTAAATAGTAAGATTTGTAAATGCCGTAGGCTATAATATTTAAATGTATGTTAACATGATAGTACTCAATACGTTGTAAATCGCTAATCATACTTAATATAGTTTGTGGTTTTGTTGACATTGTGTGAATATAAACGGTTTTAAACAAATTATATTGCTTGTATTGTCTATTGAATCCTCAACCTGTGAGAAAGTCCTTTACCAAACAATAACGACATTTGACCGGTTTGTTGCAGACAATTCTAAAAAACATTTTGGGAAAGAAGAAAGTGCTCTTATTAAGCAAGTTCTACTTTTTCCACAATGTTTTATGTCCTATAAGAATATTAGATTATTTTAATGAATTTCATAACATTTGGGATCTCGTCTGCAAACTTTCAATTTGGAACAGTCGAAAATTTGGCGTTGGGTAAAAGGGTAACAAGCAGTCGACTGTGTGTGACCGTCAAACCGAGTCAATATGAGTAAATGGCCTTTATGTAAAATGGGTCTCGATTTAGAAGCTAAAGTTAAATGTGTTAGTGGGCCGGATAGCTCAGTCGGTAGAGCGTTCGCATGGTTTTCGGAGGTCCAATGTCCCGGTCTGGCTGCATGTAGTAAGGAAGGTTACATTAGAATGGTAGAGAAAAACAAGCATCATCATCATCAGCATCATCATCATCACCATCATCATCATCACATCATCATCATCATCATCATCATCATCATCATCATCATCATCATCATCATCATCATCATCATCATCATCATCATCATCATCATCATCATCATCATCATCACCACCATCACCATCACCATCATCATCATCATCAACATCATCATCATCATCATCATCATCATCATCACCACCATCACCATCACCATCATCATCATCATCATCAACATCATCATCATCATCATCATCACCACCATCATCACCATCATCATCATCATCATCATCATCATCATCATCATCATCATCATCATCATCATCATCATCATCATCACCATCACCATCATCATCATCATCAACAACATCAACATCAACAACAGCAACAACAGCAACAGCAACAACAGCAACAACAACAACAACAGCAACAGCAACAACAGCAGCAACAACAACAACAATAGTCTAACAACAACTAGCAACATCAGGTTCACTATTAAACACTGATAAGCCAGCCAGCACCCCCTGGTGATTTTATATTTTCATATTAACAACAGGCGGTAACGTCTTTTTTCTTATATACGTTCCATTTGATTCACTTGATTTACATTATATCATAAATTCCAGTAACTATTATAGTAATTCTAACAGGAGATAGCAAATTTCATATTCATTTTTTTTATAATTAAACCTGATAGTATTAATAAATTTGAAATAAAGACACATGTTTGTACGACAAGAAAGTACAACTATTTCATGATATATTTTGTAAACATCTGATCTCACCGGTCCAACACATCATCAACTTATATAGAATAAGGAACCAAAAATGTTTTGAAAGGGTATAACTAACGCAACGCACAGAGAAGTCTTCATTCACCGTTTGCACATGTGCGTTATTCGATGGACGATTCCGGTATTTTTATGTTTCGTCATTATCATGTTTGACTTTGGTTAGGGGTTGGGTTAGAGGCAACGATCCCCAGGTTACTGACGCCATGATTCTAAAATTATCATGGTATACGACACCCCAAACAAACAGTCAGTGATGTCACGAACGTTTATAATCAAACGACTGTACTCAACGAACGAACCGAGAAAACAGTGGCATAAATCTAAAAATGAAGCACTTACTATTGTATTGAACTGAACCAACAATATGTATGAATTTAAAGCCGGCCATGTTAGCAACAGCGCTATGGTTATACGGGTGTAGGACAATTCCCCACTAGGACGATTCCCCACTGGGACAATTACCCACAGGACAATTCCCCACTAGGACGATTACCCACTAGGACAATTGCCCACTGGGACAATTGCCCACTATTTGATATAAAATATATATTCAAATAAATTATGTTTTTTTTTATTTATAACATAGATTTTGCGTTATTTACATTATCTGTAATATTTAACAATGAAAATAAGAGTGAAAAATCATCAAAATAGAGATTTGAAGCATTGTTCCTTTTTTGTCTGCAAAAATATATACTGATAAAAGAATTGAACAGAATGCATGTAACAATTTATTATCAGTAGTTTTGTAAAAGTCAAGTTAATATCAATGACCAATTAATTGGACTGTTGATTCAAAATTTTAACCTGATGTGAAATACTTTACTTTGCAAATACTGAATATTCTTATCAAAAGACTCTTTGTGAATTCTTATGATATTGATTTTTAAATGCTTACATATTTCAAGTATATGGAATATGGGGTCCAATGGGATAAAATATAAGGAAGCATAGGGATGATAAAACAATTTTGAAAGAATAAGAAATGAAGAATTAAGATGTGAAAATCCAACACAGACTGAAAAACATGTACATTATTGATATGTCAAATATCAATTTAAGACCTCGTTAGCAAGGTGTAGCTAAAGGATGATTAAAGGTGTGGAGCAAAGCAATCATTTATTCAATCCCAATCCAAAATTAAAAAGCTTACCAAAATATGAATTCATCAATAAATCTGTTTTCAATTGCCTAAATCAATAAATGGGTTGATTATTATTGATAGAATAATTGAATTGCAATTCATTCTTTTCTACATTTACATTATGCACAAATGATATGATATCCATGATCACTGATTTTTGATTAGTTTTAATTTATTGCCTCAATAGTAAAGATTCATGAACATATCAAAAGATATATTTCATTGCTATTATTTATTAAAAGTGGGGAATTGTCTTCATTCTTACTACAAAAAGATTTGTGAATGGACCAATCTTTTGACCTTTTTTCAACCATGTGTTATTTGTTTGGCTATTGTAATATAAATATATTTTCATGTGTAAATTGAAGATAATGGTTTGAAAAAATATTTTAATACTTCTTTAATTCAGATTCTTGAAAAAAAAATGTTTTATGACGATTCCATTTTACCAGTGGGGAATTGTCCTATTTGACACAAATGTGGGGTATTGTCCGGTGGGTAATTGTCCAGTGGGTAATTGTCCTGTGGGTTATTGTCCGAGTGGGTTATTGTCCTAGTGGGGAATTGTCTGTACCCCGGTTATACATGTATGCATGCTCCTGATATACCCTAGCAGAGACAAAGTTAACATCAGAGCGAGCAACTAGCCGCTTTCCTACAAACGATCCGTTATTCAGGGTACAAACAACGAAGATTATATAGCAATACTGGACTTGTTTTCGTGACGTCTAGTATCATCTGCTTTCTCGTGTGTTTTGTACGGTTGTTTGTTTGTATAAATGCAAACATTGATCGTCTGATCTTCGTATAGTTTGTTAGTTAATGCAATCACACATTCAACAGAGAACAAGGTCGTATTTTCAAGAGATCATTTCGCATTTGAATAAGCAAAAGCTCATTTTGATATGACAGGATGTTAATGCATTTCTGTAAAATATTTAATGCCGAAATTCATAGATGGTGTATGTATCAAATTTAACCCTTAGAATGCTATATATATATAAGTATAAATCCAACCTTAAGGGGAAATGCCATTATCTCATCATTTAAGGCGAAATTATTTCCAATGCCCATTTTTGGAATGTGTATTATGGAAATCAATAGGAATTGTGTTTTTATCCTTTTTTGTGGTTCATTCTTTCGATATAACCTTTGCATTTCCTTCTAAAGTCTTATTTTACAACACCACAAAATGTCCCCTTATGACTGTCTCTAACTGTAAAACCTACATAAAGGAGATCAGCGGAGAAGACTATCAACTTACACTTTTGAAATACTTCTATTATAAGCTTATTGTAATTATCTTAGACTAATTGGCAAATATAATATGCATTTGCTCTTTAACGAACCGTGAAAAAAGGGAGCAGTGTCTAAGGCAAAGTCATAGAAACATACAGTTGCAGTAAAAGCCCACCAGTATGACCCATGCTTGGAATGCAAGGGTCCCAAGCCCGATACCTGGCTTGGTCAGTGTTCTTTTCAATATTTAACCCTTTCCCGAACAACACATTTTCGACTGTCCCAATTTGAAAGGGTTTGTAGATGACATTTCAAAATGTGATGAAATAGAAAAAATATTCTTCAGATAGAGCAGAAAACCTTGTGGAAAAGGGAAAATTGCTCGTCACGAGCAATTTCTCCTTTTCCCACAATGTTTTCTAAAGTCGTCTACAATGAAGTGGTCAAATGTCGTTATTGTTTGGGATAAGGTTAAGGTATATGGCTCCTACTAAGAATGGTGTATATATTAATACTGTACGACAGTAACTTTATGAAAATTTGTTATATTAAAGATCTTAACAAATAAAAATGATTTACCGAGAAGTTTTACATCATAAACCTTAATAAGGGGAGACAATCAATTCAAAAATTAACATTGAAGCCTATGGACAATTTAATCGTTCTGTAATGATGATACACCTGTAAGATATTGGAGAAAAAAATTGATTAAAAGATGCATTACACGTGATTCTGATTAAGATTTTTTTTTCTTTTAAAAATCCAAACAATACTGTATAAAACAGAATAAAATCAATTTGATTAGTTTTCATGGGAGGCAACTCATGAACAAAATGAAGCTGACAAGAACAACTTATACGATATTATGATGTGTCAATGAAGTCATTGTATGTTAAATGCTTTACATTTTATAGCTTTTATAGTCATTCTATCTATAAAAACATTGGAAAATGTTTGATTATTAGGGTCATATACCTTAATGGAGCAATGTGACATGATGTAGTCATCTCTCACCATTGATTCTATGAGGGAAAGCAGTAAGCGGCTTGGGAAAAACCTTTAGCATTAACCCTTTACCGAACGACAAATTTTCGACTTTCCCAATTTGAATGAGTTTGAAGACGACATTTCAACATTTGATGAAATTTGAAAACAATCTTCTGATAGAGAAAATTATGGGAAAAGGAGAAATTGCTCGTCATGAGCAATTGCTTCTTTTCCCACAATACTTTCCAGAGTAGTCTGCAACACACTGGTCAAATGTCGTTATTGTTTGGTAATGGGTTAAATGATACATTTATTTTGAAATTATATGTGTACCGACTGTAGCAGTATATGTATAGCTGTACTACTTTTATTCTTTTGCATTATTTTGGTTTAGTATCGCGTCCAAAATTGTTTAATGTTATTGAGATGCCCTTCTCATCTTGAACACCGAATTAATTTGACCAAAAGGGAAAGTCAAGTTGATGAGAACCACCGACATTCCGTAAATCAGACACGGGAGACTACCTACATGTTGGAATACGTATAAGGGGTTAGAAGGTACGCAGTCAAGTTCAGTGTTCAGTCACAGATGCGCATCAGAAATAAAATAATCGAATCAAATTGAACTCACAACGGCATAGGCATTACAGAACAGAACAGAACATAACATACATTTCTTTTGACGAGTAAATGGTACATATTCATGTTTACATACAAATATAATCTTGATTTAAGGCCGCATTTAACCCATGCTTATGCAAACAGGTTGGATCAAGGCCAGCTAAACTAAACACAGTCATTTCTTGCGCCAAAATTTGAGATTCGACTTCGGAAGGCATCGCCGTATTTTCTCTCCCACCCGACTGTACAAAGTAGATGCAGTATGATATAGTGCCAAACTGCGTGTCAACTGGTCCCAGCGATTGATTTGGATGTACGTGGGTAAGTAGTCGAGCGTTTATAGGTAATTTTCATTTTTTGTGAATTATTACCATTCAATCTCTGTCGTCAAGTTGGTTATGATTTGTTCTATAATAACTCTTAATTGCAGTGTAGAAGTAATAAACGCACAAAGAAAGATTCCCCTATGATTTCGGGAGACGCTTTTCGGTTTTATGTTTTCTTCCGATCATTTTTATTTTTTTCGAATTCGTTAAAATCACGGTCAACTTCAATTACAATGCGAGAAATGTTGAAGATTCGAGTTTAATCCAGTTTCTTTCCACGCAACAAGCTGGCTACTTTTGACATTCTTTACATTAAAGATAATCGAAGAACCTTTACAAGTTAAGTAATTTTCTGACGACATTTGCTATCAAAGTATAACTGTTATACGGGTCTCTACAACTTAGTTATTGTTGGGGAAACGAAAAAAAAGATAGTTATAAGACAAATTCCTCCAGTTCACACAACAATTCCACAGAAGAGTCGCTAATATTCGGAACCAATTCATTGATCAATGGCCAAATAACTTTTTAACCAACTGCCACTAACTACTACATTGTATCGCTTTCATTGTATTTCCATATACCTTTTGATATGATCAGTTCTACAATTTCATGATGGTTTTGTTGGAAGAAGGGTGAATGAGTCGACAACCTTGGAGCTGTAACCGATCCTCGCTCGTGCACTTCGCTAGATTATAAATCTTAGCCGCCTCCGGAGAAAAGGGAACCTTGGGGTTGAGGGAGTAAAGTGCAGAATCGGACCATACACGGGATATGACAGGGTGGAACTTAAACATTATAAGGAAGTCAAACGTAACGTGGTGTTTATCTCTAAGAATGCTGGGTAATTTTCTAAAAATAAAAAAAAAGATTTTCAAAACATGTCTACTTAATTTTGTTGAGAAAAATTTATTAGAAGCATTAGCTTTGGAGTTACCTCCCTTTTTACTAAAACATAGCATTTATTTGTACCTTTACATATTATGCAGTGTTATGAATGTAAAAGGTTATTCTTTTAGATATACATTACTTATGTCACAATCTTAATATTGTGGAATATTGTAAAAGACATGTAATGAGGATAAATATTCCTATTTTCGGGATCGTTTAGTTGTCAGTGATGTACAACTCTTGGTATTACCTATTTATTGTATATGGTATATAAAACCACGACCCCAGATTGTATGATGTCCAGATGTCCCCCCCCCCCCACCAAGCCCTGTCTGCCATTGTCTAACAGCGCTAAAAAAGCGCTACATAGGCAATAATATATAGCTTCATTACATGCACATGATAATGCTCTCCAAAAAGATAACCAAAGAAACAGACACCACGTGTCTTGCTCAAACTACTAAAACAACAAGTTGGAAAGGAACAGATACCAGTAAATTCCCTGGTCATCAACAGCGAATTTGATTCATCCGGTAAACATATATTATTAAAAAATAATCCAAATTACAACATGAATGCATGCACTTCAAAGAAAGGACTAGCTGTAATTCATCTCAAAATTCACTTTCTTAATGATATTCGACTTAGATGAACTTAAAAACATTCTTGATAAACAACTTAATATTGACATATTTTTGTTTTGTTTATTTTAAACGATACATTTCATAATGATGAATTGAAAATACCAAGTTATGATACATTTCGGAGGGAAAGAAAATACCATTGTGGGGTATACTTATGTTCGCCTTAAGTGACACCTAATTTAATCAATTTTTAATTTCTATTCCATAAAAAAAAACAAATTGAAGAAACGATATCAAGCTACGTTGAGTTCAAATAACAATACGTTTCAATATGTTCCTGTTATATATGGCTTACTTTGAAATATTCTAAAACAGAGCAAGGAAGTAGTATTATTTTGCCCATACATGTATATACTACACAGGGAAAATGTGCCACTATCTGGAAATATCTTCTCGGTGATCCGGTCTCAGATTCGTTCCGGATACCCTCATGATCTTAAAGCAGAAAGAAAAACTTTAATTTTTTAACATAATGGTATCAAGCTAAGATATTTAATATAATCTTAACCTAACAAAGATCAGCACTCATCTCATTCTTTGCTAGAACACATTTTCAAAAAAAATGTAATCTAAAATCATAAGGCTGTTCATATTAAGACTATGATTTTCAATAACTAGTATTTGTCCAACAAAATTCTCCACTGTGCTTTTTACCTCGACTCAGAACTATTTTTGATTGAATTATGTACCACTTAAGGCGAACAGTCATAATTCCAATCTGCTATCAAAGAGGAATAGCATGCATATGGGTGTATGGTTTGTCACAACTTTGTAAAGAGAATCATTTTAAAAGTCTCCGCTGAATCAAAGCAATGCCTTGACATCTCAAGTTATCAAGTAAACCTATGACAATAATTTGCTTATATTGCATGACTTACATCAACGAGAAAAAGTATCACGTATGACAGCCAATGAAATATGTGATGAATTAGATGAGTTAAGAATGGTTTAGAAAACACATTAATTAATGCGAGCATATCACTGTATTTACTTTCGTGCAAAAACGTCAATTCGTTGTAAAATATTGTCTCGCTAATTACGTATGTAATGATAAGCACAGTTAAAAAACTTTAGACAAAGACTGGAATTTTATTGAATTTAGTTTAAATATTTCTTAAGGCGAAAAAAAAATGTTGATGTGTTAAACGATAGGTATTTTCTTGCGAAATGTAAAAAAAAGTTTTTTACGCTTTAAAACCATGAGTGTATTCGTAATGAATCTGAGAGCGGATGATCGGGAAGTTGAGCTCCCGATAGTGGCATATTTTGCAATGTCTAGTTTCTATGGGCAAAATACTATATTCTAGCTCTGTTCTTGAAGATTAAAAAGAAGGCCGAATATAACAGAAACATGTTAAAAGAACTTTTTAATTAAAAAACAGAATTATCGCTTGAACACAGTATAGCTTGATCATGTTTTTTTATTTTGTCTTTTTGCTGAACTTTAAATTAAGATTGAGTAAATAAGATGTCACTTAAGGCGAACATTTGATTATGCTCTGCTATTATAGAGGCATAATATGGAGATATAGTGTACTTTGTCATGATTATTGTTATATGATATTTTAAAGTTATGTTTGTTTGAAATTCCTTAAACACTGTATGATGATGTTTTATTGTGTGAAATTTGTTTGACTTAGTATTGAGCTTTATTGAAGTAGGTATCATTTGAGGCGAACTATTGGAGTTGCGCACTAT
Organism: Cerastoderma edule; assembly: GCA_947846245.1. NCBI lineage: Eukaryota > Metazoa > Mollusca > Bivalvia > Cardiida > Cardiidae > Cerastoderma > Cerastoderma edule. Next base: position 27,321,268 of record OX401410.1, read on the forward strand.
TATTAGAGAGGCATACTATGTGTGGATGTGTGAGGTTTGCATTATCAGTATAAACATAACGCTTTTAAAAGTGCCTTTAGATACAAAACTTTGATTTACATTCGTTAAATAATCATGACCTAGGACAACAAACTGTTTTATTTGTATGACTTCAAAGTATGAAAAAATAACATTTACGGCGAACCATTTGGTTTTTGGCCAATAAGATGGTTTGAGCATTATAAAGACAAGACATGTTTGAGGTGAGCATATTATTCTAATTTCTTTCGTACCAAAGAATTATTTCGTTTTAACGTATCGTCATGTTAATTGCAAATGAAATTGTGAGTAAAGCAATATCACTTATGTCGAACAAATGGTTTTATATATTTATGTCGAACAAATGGTTTTATAGATTACAGTTTAGATATCACTTAAGGCGAACAAATGGTTTTTATAGATTACAGTTTAGATATCACTTAAGGCGACCATTTTAACTTTTGATACATTATAAAGCATACTTTCTCTTGGTAGATGAACTGTTTTGTGTTTAGATAGGATTTTTCCTTATTAAAGAGAATGTTTCAAAATTATGAGGTTTTTTTTCAATGAATCTGAGACCAAAGGATTCAAGACGAATTCCCGTTTGTAGCATATTTCTCCAGTGCATCACTATTATCACAACACATAATGCCTCTTTAATAGCAGATTCGAAAGCTGATTGTTCGCCTTAAGTGATACTTAATTCGGTAAATTCTATGACAAAAAAAAACATATGAAGAATTAACGTTGAGTGGAGAACTGATAATTCTAAGACGAATTTTTTGCATGAAACAGTATTTTGACTTATTTGACAATCATTTTGACAATTTGTTAATAGGAAATGACTCTTTCCGTTAAGACAACAAAGGTTTCTATCACGTTTATATTGTATCCAACCATCTAAGATTAACCCGATCATGGATGTGTTGTAGAAACAATTCTAAGCGAGAGTTTCGATTCCATGCCACATCAAGATTTTGATCTCTAGGACTTCGATTGAAAAGGTCTTTAATGATTTCTATTTACGTCATTTCTATTGGTATGGTACTGCCTCTAGTCACAAACAGACCTGTTTTCAAGATTGGCATCAAAAATATATAGTACGTTAGGCACATTAAGTTTGTTTTGTGCCAAAGACCTAAGAAACGGGTATTCTTTTTTTAGAAAAAAAAATAGATATTACTCAATTTTGCGCTTCCATGTACAGAAAGAATTGCAGTTATATCAAAACACTGATTAAATTATTTATTGATTTTTTTTTCATCACACTTAAGTCATAACTGTAAAATACGAATCACGATCGTGATGACTTGTTTATCATTCTGTTCCAATGCAGTCTTTACAGATAAGATATGAGACATTTTTCTTGAGTGTTTATGTGACATATGTTATTATGACAAATAAGAATAAATTAAACACACCCCACAAAATGAGCCTTATATTCAATTTAATGAAATGAACAACACAGCAACATCTGTATTTGGTACGATTGACCACTTTACACAATTTTTACTTTAAATGAAAAACTGCTTTAAATAAGATTCATAAGATTCAACAAAAGAAATGAAACCACAAAACAAAATGCCAGTTTTTTCAAATTTCTTTATTCTTAAGTTGCTATGAATCTTTGTTTTCAATAATAAAAAAGCGAAAGAAGTTTCCACGCCTTTCAGTGCTTTGATGGCATAACTCTTACCCATTTTGATGAGTTTGCTTAGCAGAAATAGGGCATGCACATATACAGCCAAACCTTTGTACGACAAACATGAAAAATAATTCTTAGAATATCGTCGCTCATCTAAGGACAATTTATAATCTAAATCAATACTTACGATTTAAACGGTTTACTGAATCAACAAAAAAGCATGCGTTATCTTCACATCACAGTTATTTAACCCTTTCCCAAACAATGACGACATTTGACGACTTTGTTGTAGTCGACTTTAGAAAACATTGTGGGAAAAGGATAAATTGCTCGTAACGAGCAATCTATCCTTTTCCCACATGGTTTCCTGCTCTTTCTGAAGAACATTGTTCAATTTCATAACATTTTGAAATGTCTTCTGCAAAGTCTTTCAATTTGGGAAAGTCGAAAATTTGTTGTTTGGGAAAGGGATAAAGGAGTGAGAAGTAAATCAATAATATACTTTTAGTTACCAGTATAAATTTGTGATGCCATTTTATCCATAGAAGACAAATTATTTTTTAAAGAGATAGAGCTTTGAATAAGCAGTACACTGACTTACTTGGAAAACCGTCTCTCAAATTTACCTTTGAATGTTTTACTTTGAAGAGCATATACTTTGAATTAACAAAGTAAGACAACTGTTTTCTGTTCCGTATATGTATGTGATTGAGTTGTCTACCGTACCAGAACAATGTTCAAAATTAACCCCCTCTGTAACCCAGATGGATTCCATTAGCCTGGAGTCCTGGCCCATGTGTACCGAACTAGGTGCTTGGTATACGCACAGGCAAGGACCACAGGTGCTTGAAACAATCTTCGATTATATCCCAATATATGCACTATATACTATATAGTGCATATGTTGGGATATTATCGAAGATTGTTTCAAGCGCCTGTGGCAAGGACCTACGCATTCACTATCCCAGGTAATGTCGACAAAAGAAATGCATCTTGCAAACAGCATTGGGCTTTGATGTCTTTGAGCAAGGTATATCCAAGTCGAATTTAATGGACAGTCTGTTGAGATATATAACAAAAATTTTCACTTTAGGAATTGAAGAAAGCTTTAATGTATTCAAGTGGTATGATGTGAAAATACAATGTCTCGTTAATTCGGACCCGATGATCCGGAAGTTTCGCGAACTGTAAATACAGATCCAATGATTTAAACAATGTTTTCTAGACACAGAGTCACATCAATATTGTCTTTAGAATGAAAATGATACTGCGTCGAATTGTTTCTGATAAACTATAAGCTCATTTCTGAACATACTAGAGTCATCAACGAGTTTTACTGAAATTTAATGTTTGTTCTGAATACTTTTGTTTGTGGTATTACCATCATAAGACACTTTAACAAATAGGAAAGGACACCTACATACAAAGTTACTGTGTATTATCTGATTATAGCGAAGAAAACAAGTTTCCGACACTCGTTCTTTCGTCGGTGTTATTTTCATCCGCATTCTATTTTGCATTCAACGTGGCATTTAGTGTAGTTTTTATAGCGTCATATGGCATATTTGATGGCAGTGGTTATTGTAGTGAAACGTGGCATTGACCAGTGAGTAGAAGTTTGAACCAGACTGGGTAACAGTCTAATATCTACAAGAGTAAATAAATTCCCCATTGATGTATTATCTGTGAAGAACGAACGATAACTCTGTAAAGGAGATCGGGTAACTAGTCTGGATTACCTGCCCCTTAACATTACATTTATTATAGTACGACGGGGACTAAACTAGTCGGGTAACAGTCTAGTCTAGTCAGTCGAGTCGTTGGGGAGCTATAAACGAGCTGTCTGAGCCAAACGCCTTCATGAACCATGTTTCTTTATCTACTTCCGGTTGTAGTTCCGGTCCAATGTATCTCCTTGATCAACTCCTTTCGCCATAACACCACTCTTTTACGCATCTGCAACAAACCAATACGACATGGGATATATTTCTCATTCCGCACAATTCATCATTTTGACATAATGATTTCTACCGAGTATCATATTGTTTTGGTTTGTATATATCTAGACTCTAGTTCTAGTTGGCTGTCGTTGCTATCAATTTAGACCTTCCACAAATTTCTTTTTATGGACGTCGGTTTGCCGTCCTCATGGCGTCGTATTTATAGACACCGCCCACCCAGTCATCTATACGTAATGAGAAATGCCAAGCGGGCTTGTTCTCCAAGAACAATCACTGACTATAAATCACTAGCCAGTTGAATGTTATATCTTTACAGTACAATAACGGATCTGCTGGGTTTGATTCCAACGACGTTTGACGTGTTTGTAGATGAAAAGTGTCCTTTTAGTGATATTCTTTCAAATTCATTGCTTTTTAAGTTGTTTAATCTTACACACTCAGATAACATCTGTTTCTGAACACCTCAGATATACCAGCTACACAAAGGTTGCTTACGTTGATGTCCAACATATCCTCATATCGCCCGTTCAAGACAGGTTTTATCACGGTCTAGATCATTCTTTGTTCGCCTTAAAGGGACTATTTTATAGACAAGGATTTTATTTTTTCAATTGAATTGTCTTCTACCGATAAAATGACAACATATTTATTAATTTACATATTACTAGATTATTGACAACTTCAAAACCCCGTTAAAAACCATATAGAGAAGGTATAGATATCTGTAATGCATATACAATGTATCACAAACCGTTTAAATGGGTTTGTTTAGTAAACAACTTAGAATAAGACATGGAGTCTTCGGAAGCCGTTAACCACTCTTGTCACGTGACACTAGCACGGTGCACGAGAAGGAATTCCTGCGTTATTTATAAACAGACTTTCCCATAGAAGCACTGACAGGCACGAAGTTCACTTAACATTGTTTAACGTCTTCACGGGATTTCAGCAACTTAGAATTACATAAATTGAAGTAGTCTTTGGTTTAGTGACAATTTTGTTATTGTCCAATCTTTAATGTTTACTACTCTAAGAGCACAAATCTCTGAGATAGTCCCTTTAAATATTTTATATAAACGATCGAGACTGCCCTAGGTGTCTGAGTAATATTGGTAATGGGGGCTGATGCCGGGAAAATCATGATATATTACCTCGTCGTTTATTCTCCCCTCATATTATTCTAAATTGCATTGACCCCCAATCATTCATCAAAAACGGCGGGCAACTTCCATTCATAGTCATTGAACACTACGACCTTTTTGGACTGTTCCGGACAAAACGAGGAATTCTTTGACTAATCAGAAAATTCCAACATTATATCTAATAGAGAGTTTTCTTGTCAGAATCATCTCGGGAAGACGGTTCCGACGCGTACAAGCAATGTAGGTCTTAAAGAAGAATTAGATAAAACATTCGCGATGACATAAGTATCACACCTCTCTAGCGCCAATATCTAACTCGGTGTAACAACGGTGAGATGACATCAGCGTCTGGCGTCTTGGCCACCATATTACCCAATTACTGACCAATATTCCGACACTCATCCGATCATTGTGCCCCCGCTCAGTCGCGGTTTCATGTATCTTTAAAAGGACGGGATCTCAGGAACACGAAACAGGTATGTGTGAACATTTTTATATTAACTGTTTTAGAGACGAAATTCTTATTTTATGATCTTTTTTTTTCAATATTATCGAACAGATCTGTTTATGCTTCCTTCTCAAGAGATTAAAATATTTTCTTTGAATATTTTCCGAATATTTAAAAGAATTTATTGAAAACTTTAAAGCATGCATACCAAGCCAAAATTTACCAAATAAAAGAACATCTATATATGCAAAGGATTATACTATTTTTGCTAGATTATACTTGTCAACTTTACCTGGCAAATCAATATGCCGGTTCTGCAAAATATAAAAAGTAATTTTCATCGGATTATTTCTAAATATTTGAACTGGATGATTACTTAGTCAATGTTTCAAAACAAATTCATTTACCGAATCTGAAAAAGTTGATAGTATTTTTACTGAACTAATCAATTTTGAATTAAGAAATTGAGAACATATTGTTTATGAACCATTTTGTAAAAATACCATAAAATCTATACGCTATCTCTGCAAAACATCTTAGTATTTTTACTTGATAACGTCTAGATACATCTATGTGTGTTTTTTTTTGCATCTGCAATAGATATGAAACATGATGCAAAATATATGTAAATATAATTCATTTTTGATAGTTCTAAATAGTCATATAGTCCTTTGGAAATTAAACGACCTACCTCATAGAGTGTATCCTGTGAGAAACATCGGTAGAAAGATGTGTAAAAAACCCATTGCTTTGTCACTAGATAACTGACCATTTCAAATTGTTGATTTCAGAGTTGTTGAAAAACTATGTTTTCATTAAAAAAAAAGGGAGTGACAAGCATCACGCCTTTAAGAACTCTTTAATAGTGTCATATGATAAGAGTGTCGACCAATCTGGTAGTCTGGTTGTTTAGTAGACTTCTAAAAGACATTCTATATGATTTGGCGAGCAGGTCTTTAGAACAACTTAAAAAGCTATAATGAAAGTCGATATCATTCAAAATATCTATAATGGTATAAAATCCTGAATGTCAGTACATAATACATCATCAGACTTTTTCCCTTGTACAAGTGGTGTTAGCCAGGGTGATGACCTGTGGCCTCTACGGTTCTCCATGTTTTTAAACGACGTTAAAACATAATAACTCACTCATGATAATGTAAGTGTAGAATTAAGAGATGAACCAATTGTCAATTTGATAAAACTAGGGATTATTCTCTATACTGATGATACTATACAATTTGCAAAAAGTGAAGAAGATATTAACTCGCTTCCAAACATTTTTGAACGATTATTGTACACTATTAAAATTCGACATGATATAGAGAAAACAAAGGTTAAGGTATTTGGGGAATAATTCAATATCAATAAAAAATTATTTATTAATGGCTTCCAGATAGAAGTTGTTGAAATCTTTAAATACCTTGGTACAGTATTGTCCGAAGATTGAAAAAAACTAAGATAGAAGGGATATGGAAAATATGTAATTTTGGTCAGTTTGAAAACTGTTCAACCAGATACCAGATTTTGACCTTAATCTAAATGAACTGTACCCATAAAAATGATTTGTTTCTGGTCAATATTGAAATTGACAATAGACGTCCAAAGAATATGAACGAACTGCATCTTTACAACAATGTGTAGAAATTGTTGTGACCAAAGGTGACGATAGGCAATTTGGTCTTTATACACTGCTACAGAGGCATCAAAGCATAGTAGTTTGCAGTAAAAAGCATTAAAGGAGATTAATGTTATATCAAACTACATGTATATTATTTGATAAACTTTTGTACAGATTCAAATAGTTATCACCAGAAAAAACCATCAGCACAACTTAAATATGAAAGTAAACCAGAAATAACCCAGATAAACAAGTTTTATAACTCAGATTTCCTGATTCTTCACCTCTGACCTTGACAGTTGATACTCACATTTTTACACCGACCAATCAGAATTCGTTATTTTGAATATGTAAACAAACATGTTGTTCATAAACATGATTGAATTGGAGACAACTATATTTCAAGCACAAAATAACTTATTTTAAACGAGTCTATTAAATAAATAATTCTCAAGACTTTTATGAACATAATAAAAGAACTCCATATATTTTTTCAGTAATTTATTTGTACTCCTCTACTTTGATATGCCTTTAATCGATGTATTGTTCTTGTAAAACGGATGAATATATTTGCCTTAATCAATACGAGCAGATTTTGAGTTTACATTGACAAAACATCATGTGTTCTGGAAAGCGCTTTTTTCCATCTTTTATAGACACGCGAAGTGAGCGGTCGCTGTGTAAGACTGGGCGGTATGATGCGAATGCCGGTCTTTCAATCAGGCAGTAACCTTGGCTTCTCTGGACACCGATGTGCGATGATTCTATCAGAACGCGAAGCGGAACAAGCGACAATCGTACAGCAACAACAACAACATCAGCAACAACAACAACATTATCATAGTGTAAACAAACATTCTGTTGCTAGTAGGGGTACTAATATAGAAAACATAGACCATATCGTTTCTCAAGATAACTGAATAGTAACATATAGAGTTATATTAAAGTCTTGGAACTCAACAACTCTGCGCTAAACAGTTAAGGATGTTCCAGTCGAGTGCTAATTCATTGCTCTTCAATTATGTTTGGCCAATATTCATTTCTTTCATCATGCATTATATGAAATCGAAGTATGTGCAATTGTTAACATTCAATCATCTATTATCGAATATTTGACGTTGAATATGTCTTAAGCCATTACCAAACAATAACGACATTTGAACAGTTTGTTGCAGACAACTCTTGAGAACATTGTGGAAATAGGAGAACTTGCTCTAAACGAGCTTTCTCCTTTCCCACAATGTTTTCTACCCTACCGGAAGACTATTTTCCAATTTCATCACATTTAAAAATGTCGTCTACAAACTCTTTCAATTTGGAACAGTTGAAAATTTGGCGTTTGGTAAAGGGTTAAGTAGGTTCCCATTCCTAGGGTCTGTTATTCCCCTTGTTTTTTATTTACGTCTGTGAATTGCGGTTGCTCTTATCAATGTTCCTGGCTATTCCTTCAAATTACTACATGCTTTCCTATTATGCAGTTTCCACGGATACTTGTTGCCACGTAAACTCATAATTTCATAAAATCTTTATGGTCATCACGCGCGCAAGCATCAAGCGATTAAAAACTGTCTCACAAGATCCTTGTAAGTTTGACTGACCCCCCTGAATGTGACAAAGAGGGTAAATAACAGAGGAATAGGGACGTGTGATAGAATAACTTACCATATACCTTACTTGATCTAATTAAGTCTAAGTCCCTTTTCACATTTTCTAAACCTTTCATATATTTGCATTTTCTCGGATTCGTTATTGGAATCTTATGACAAATTTATAACATAAAGGGACTGTAAAAGCAAACAACTCCAAATTGTGTGTACACCCGTTGACATAAACGATAAATTGTGCAACATTGAAAACTGCTTCTAATTCAGATTTTCGTTTGGTTACCATGCTATGTTTTGTCATGCGAATTAGATAATTAAAATGGTTGATTTCAAATTGATTATATCTCACAGGCAATTGCGAGTATATGAATGTAGAATCAGTGTACGATAAGTATATCAAATACATCTGCCGTGATATGATTTGCCTTGTCCACGTATTTCTAATAGGTCAAGACGCATTTTTTAAGTTTTCATGTAGAGCTATGTAGTGCTAGTAGAACCTTTTATGCATATTTGACAAGCTATGCATTTTAAATTTATAATAAATAATATTTAAAGAGAGTATGCTGGTATATATGAAGACAGTGCAAACGACCAGTATTTGTGGTAATTTTTTTCTGGTCTGTGTATTTGTATCTTTGAGAGGTCTCCTTATTTGATCCCTTACACTGTTAATGTATATCTAGTTTTACTCTCCTAGTCCAAAGCATCTTCTTTATCTAGAGAGCCACGGGGGAAAACAATCACTTGAAGAAGTTAAAATTTGTATGACACAATCCGGGTTTTGAACCTGTATTCTCCCAAGCGCGGTGCAAACCCACTACCCCTCTGAAACAGTGGTGCACAGATTAAAGTTAATACAATTTGACACACATATAGAAACATGGTATTCCTGGAGCCAAAACAAAAACACAAAAAAACAAATAACGATACCAGGCTGATCTTGGAAGACGCTCCTGATAAAGGGTTCCAATTACAAACGAATGAAAAAAATGCATCTTTAATGAGGGGTTAACACAGTCAGCACATCGTGCTTCAGGAGAAGACATAACGTTTCATAATCAGATTGGCTTTAATATATCTTATGATTGACTAACCAATCGTCCAATCTGATTGATCTGTATTTAGATTAAAGTGATGTTTGACCATTTACTTATGTTTTCAATAAAACGCATACGCTTCGCATGGCCTGTACGTAGCTCTTCACATGTGTGGAGTCGATGACTACATTGTGCATAATTTCAATTATTATTAGTACCCCAAGGACGTGTTCTTGTACATTGAACCCCTTTAGCTATCTAGATCATTTAC
>OX401410.1:27331520-27347048 GCA_947846245.1 Cerastoderma edule
CTGTCTGTCTGTCTGTCTGTCTGTCTGTCTATCTGTATGTCTGTCTGTCTGTCTGTCTGTCTCTCTCTCTCTCTCTCTCTCTCTCTCTCTCTCTCTCTCTCTCTCTCTCTCTCTCTCTCTCTCAATGAGACATATGTAAACCCTCTCAATGAGACATATGTTAACCTTTTTTTTTATTATATTAAAGATATGAAAAAGGTGGAAGGAGCAACATCGACTACAGTGGCAACAACGACTACAGGACCAACAACGACTGCAGGGCCAACAACGACTGCAGGGCCAACAACGACTGCAGGGCCAACAACGACTGCGGGCAGTGGAACTGGTCACATGACCTCAAGCATTTTATGCTTTTTCGTGTATTTAGTTTGGCTATGTGTTTAGAGAAGAATCTTCGCTTGGTTTCCTTTATTAATCGGTTTGTTGTTAATAAATATTTATGTCTACCTTAGAGCATTTGTCTTTAACAGTTAACTTCTGCAAACATTAATTCATCAAATATATTGATGATAATATAAAAAAAATTGGATGGGTTGCTCTATCAAATCACTATCATATGTAGGTGTTATTTGACTGTAAGCAAACTGCGAGTATTTTGGATTATCTCGTTTGTCTCTGTTAGCCTTATGCAAATCTGATTTTCTATCATTTTTCTTTACTTATTTACAAATACGACAATTTTTGTTCTGTTCAAAACTAGAGGAATCCACTGTAGTAGAATAAGAAACACGTTTTTACAAGCGAAACATCATTGGTCAAAGTGTCCAAGGTTCGAACGGTAAATTTTACTTTGCATATTCCATTTAACGTGAAATAAGGGTGTTTCGTGCGAGGAAATGGACATCAAGGCTTAAAACTCATGTACTGTAAACTAGACGTTCACTGTTTAGCTTAACCCTTTCCCAAGCTATAACGACATTTGACCACTTTGTAACAGATGACTTTAGAAAACATTGAGGGAAAAGGAGAAATTGCTCGTGACGAGCATTTTTTTTCCCACAATGTTTTCTGGCATATCAGAAGATTGTTTTCCAATTTTATCACATTTTGAAATATCGTCTGCAAACTCTTTCAATTTGGGACAGTCGAAAATGTGTTGTTTGGGAAAGGGTTAAGCTGTTATTTTCTAGGACAAATGTGGGTACTCTGCGATTATGCAGCTAGGGGCCTGATATCTATTGAATCAGACCCAATAAGCGTTGTATGACACTTAACCCTTTACCAAACGCCAAATTTTCGACTGTCCCAAATTCAAAGAGTTCTCAGACGACATTTCAAAATGTGATGAAATTGAAAAATAATGACCTGGCAGGGCAGAAAATATTGTGGGAAAAAGGGAAATTGCTCCTTAAGAGCAATTTCTCCTTTTCCTACAATGTTTTCCAGAGTCGTATGCAATAAAATGGTCAACTGTCGTTGTTTGGTAATGGGTTAAGCAATTGGACTAACGAAATACGACTTGGCATAGAAGACTCTTAGCTTGGAAACGTCCTAAAACAACAAGCCAGCAAATTCAGTTCTGTTACTAGCGAAATATAATCGCTAATTGTACCTTTTTTCACTTATCATAAAATAATCCATTTTCATGTACTAGAATTGTATAATACTAAACGTATTCATGATAAAGAAACAATGTTGATTATATAAGATTAAATAATAACAGGCATATCGTAGAGAAGAACTCGTATCAAGTTCAGTGGATTTGTTCTTAGGTCACTTAACCCTTTCCAAAACAACAAATTTTCGACTGTCCCAAATTGAAGGAGTTTGCAGACGACATTTCAAAATGTAATAAAATTAGAAAATAATCTTCTGATAGGGCAGAAAACATTGTGGGCAAAGGAGGAATTGCTCGTTACGAGCAATTTCTCCTTTTCCCAGAATGTTTTCTTAAGTCGTCTGCAACAAAGTGGTCAAATGTCGTTATTGTTTGGGAAAGGGTTAAATAGTAAGATTTGTAAATGCCGTACGCTGTGCTATTTAAATGTATATTAACATGATAGTACTCAATACGTTGTAAATCGCTAATCATACTTAGTATATTTTGTGGTTTTGCTGACATGGTGTGAATATAAACGGTTTTAAACAAATTATATTGCTTGTATTTTCTATTGAATCCTCAACCTGTAAGAAAGTCCTTTACCAAACAATAACGACATTTGACCGGTTTGTTCCAGACGATTCTAAAAAGCATTTTGGGAAAGAAGAAAATGCTTTTATCAAGCAAGTTCTACTTTTCCCTCAATTTTTTATGTCCTGTAATAATATTAGATTATTTTTATGAATTTCATAACATTTGGGATCTCGTCTGCAAACTTTCAATTTGGAACAATCGAACATTTGGCGTTGGGTAAAAGGGTAACAAGCAGTCGACTGTGTGTGTCCGTCAAACCGAGTCAATATGAGTGAATGGCCTTTATGTAAAATGGGTCTCGATTTAGAAGCTAAGGTTGAATGTGTTAGTGGGCCGGATAGCTCAGTCGGTAGAACGCTCGCATGGTTTTCGGAGGTCCAATGTTTAAGTCCCGGTCTGGTTGCATGTAGTAAGGAAGGTAAGATTAGGATGGTAGAGAAAAACAATCATCATCATCATCATCATCATCATCATCATCACCATCATCATCATCATCATCATCATCATCATCATCATCATCATCATCATCATCATCATCAGCATCATCATCATCATCATCATCATCATCATCATCATCATCATCATCATCATCATCATCATCATCATCATCATCATCATCATCATCAAGCATCATCATCATCATCATCATCATCATCATCATCATCATAAACAACAGCAACAGCAACATCATCAACAACAACATCATCAACAACATCATCAACAACAACAACAGCAGCAACAACAACAACATCAGCAACAACAACACCAACAACAACAACAACAGCAACAGCAGCAGCAACAACAACAACTTCCAAACAACAACATCAACAACTTCCAAACAACAACAACAACAACAGTCTAACAACAACTAGAAACATCAGGTTCACTATTAAACACTGATAAGCCAGCCAGCACTCTCTGGTGATTTTATATTTTCATATTCATTAACAACAGGCGGTAACGTTTTTTTCTTATATCCGTTCCATTTGATTCACTTTATTTACATTATATCATAAATTCCAGCACTATGATAGTAATTCTAACAAGAGATAGCAAATTTCATATTCATTTTTTTATAATAAAACCTGATAACATTAATAAATTTGAAATAAAGACACACGTTTGTACTACAAGAAAGTACAACTATTTCATGATATATTTTGTAAACATCTTATCTCACCGGTCCAACACATCATAAACTTATATAGAATAAGGAAGCAAAAATGTTTTGAAAGGGTACACCTAACAGAACGCACAGAGAAGTCTTCATTCACCGTTTGCACATGGGCGTTATTCAATGGATGATTCCGGTATTTTTATGTTTCGTCATTATCATGTTTGTCTTTGGTTAGGGGTTGGGTTAGAGGCAACAATCCCCAGGTTACTGACGCCATGATTCTAAAATTATCATGGTATACGACACCCCAAACAAACAGTCAGTGATGTCACGAACGTTTATAATCAAACGACTGTACTCAACGAACAAACCGAGAAAACAGTGGCATAAATCTAAAATGAAGCACTTACTATAGTATTGAACTGAACCAACAATATGTATGAATTTAAAGCCGGCCATGTTAGCAACAGCGCTATGGTTATACATGTATGCATGCTCTTGATATACCCTAGCAGAGACAAAGTTAACATCCTAGCCAACTCTGCATAATATTTGTTCAGAGTGAGCAACTCGCTGCTTTCCTACAAACGATTCATTATTCAGGGTACAAACAACGAAGATTATATAGCAATACTAGACTTGTTTTCGTGACGTCTAGTATCATCTGCTTTCTCGTGTGTTTTGACCGGTTGTTTGTTTGTTTAAATGCAAACATTGATCGTCTGATCTTCGTATATTTTGTTAGTTAATGCAATCACACATTCAACAGAGAACAAGGTCGTATTTTCAAGAGATCATTTCGCATTTGAATAAGCAAAAGCTCAATTGATATGACAGGATGATAATGCATTTCTGTTAAATATTTAATGCCTAAATTGATAGACGGTGTATGTATCAAATTTAACCCGTAGAATGCTATATATATAAGTATAAATCCAACCTTAAGGGGAAATGCCATTATCTCACCATTTAAGGCGAAATTATTTCTAAGGCCCATTTTTGGAATGTGTATTATGGAAATCAATAGGAATTGTCTTTTTATCCTTTTTTTGGGGTTCATTCTTTCGATATAACCTTTGCATTTCCTTCTAAAGTCTTATTTAAGAGAAAATTCTCCCTAAGTGCTTCGCCTTAAATACAACACCACAAAATGTCCCCTTATGACTGTCTCTAACTGTAAAACCTACATAAAGGAGATCAGCGGAGAAGACTATCAACTTATACTTTTGAAATACTTCTATTATAAGCTTATTGTAATTATCTTAGACTAATTGGCAAATATAATATGCATTTGCTCTTTAACGAACCGTGAAAAAAGGAGCAGTGTCTAAGGCAAAGTCATAGAAAATACAGTTGCAGTAAAAGCCCGCCAGTATGACCCCTGCAACCCAAACCCGATACCTGGCTTGGTCAGTGTTCTTTTCAATATTTAACCCTTTCCCAAACAACACATTTTCGACGGTCCCAATTTGAAACAGTTTGAAGATGACATTTCAAAATGTGATGAAATTGAACAATATTCTTCAGATAGAGCAGAAAACCTTGTGGAAAAAGGGGAAATTGCTCGTTACGAGCAATTTCTCCTTTTCCCACAATGTTTTCTAAAGTCGTCTGCAATGAAGTGGTCAAGTGTCGTTATTGTTTGGGATAAGGTTAAGGTATATGGCTCCTAATAAGAATGGTGCATATCTTAATATTGTACGGCAGTAACTTTATGAAACTTTGTTATATCAAAGATCTTCACAAATAAAAATGATTTACCTAGAGTTTTACATCATAAACCTTAATAAGGGGAGACAATCAATTCAAAAATTAACATTAAAGCCTATGGACAATTTAATCGTTCTGTAATGATGATACACCTGTAAGATATTGGAGAAAAAATTTGATTAAAAGATGCATTACACATGATTCTGATTAAGATTGTTTCTTTTTTGAAAAAAATCCAAACAATACCGTAGAAAACAGAATGAAATCAATTTGATTAGTTTTCATGGGAGGCAACTCATGAAAAAAAATGAAAACAAGGGAAGCTGACAAGAACAACTTATACGATATTATGATGTGTCAATGTAGTCATTGAATGTTAAATGGTTTACATTTTATAGCTATTATAGTCATTCTTTCTATAAAAACATTGGAAAATGTTTGATTATTAGGGCCATATACCTTAATGGAGCAATGTGTCATGACGTAGTCATCTCTCACCATTGATTCTATGAGGGAAAGCAGTAAGCGGCTTGGGAAAAACATTGTGCATTAACCCTTTACCGATCGACACATTTTCGACTTTCCCAATTTGAAAGAGTTTGAAGACGACATTTCAAAACTTGATGAAATTTGAAAACAATCTTCTGATAGAGAAAATTCTGGGAAAAGGAGAAATTGCTCGTCATGAGCAAATGCTAAAATAAACACACAATCATTTCTTGCGCCAAAATTTGAGATTCGACTTTTGAAGGCATCGCCGTATTTTCTCTCCCACTCGACTGTACAAAGTAGATATAATATGATATAGTGCCAAACTGCGTGTCAACTGGTCCCAGCGATTGATTTGGACGTACGTTGCTAAGTAGTCGAGCGTTTATAGGTAATTTTCATTTTTGTGAATTATTTCTATTCAATCTATGTTGTCAAGTTAGTTATAATTTGTTCTATAATAACTCTGTCGAGCGATTATAGGTAATTTTCATGTTTTTGAATTATTTCTATTCAATCTCTGTCGCCAAGTTGGTTATGAATTGTTCTATAATAACTCTCAATTGCAGTGTAGAGGTAATTAACGCACAAAGAAAGATTCCCCTATGATTTCGGGAGACGCTTTTCGGTTTTATGTTTTCTTCCGATCATTCTTATTTTTTTCTAATTCGTTAATATCACGGTCAACTTCAATTACAATGCGAGAAATGTTGAAGATTCGAGTTTAATACAGTTTCTTTCCACGCAACAAGCTGGCTACTTTTGAGAGTCTTTACATTAAAGATATTCGAAGAACCTTTCCAAGTTAAGTAATTTTCTGACGACATTTGCTATCAAAGTATAACTGTTATACGGGTCTCTACAACTTAGTTATTGTTGGGGAAACGAAAAAGATAGTTATAAGAGAAATTCCTCCAGTTCACACAACAATTCCTCAGAAGAGTCGCTAATATTCGGAATCAATTCATTGATCAATGGCCAAATAACTTTTTAACCAACTGCCACTAACTTCTACAGTATATCGCCTTCATTGTATTTCCATATACCTTTTGATATGATCAGTTGTACAATTTCATGATGGTTTTGTTGGAAGAAGGGTGAATGAGTCGACAACCTTGGAGCTGTAATTATATCAAACCGATCCTCGCTCGTGTGCTTCGCTAGATTATAAGTCTTAGCCGCCTCCGGAGAAAAGGGAACCATGGGGTTGAGGGATTTAAGTGCAGAATCGGATCAGACGGGGTGGAACTTAGATATTATAAGGAAGTCAAACGTAACGTGGTGTTTATCTCTAAGAATGCTGGGTAATTTTCTAAAGATAAAAAAAAAGATTTTCAAAACATGTCTACTTAATTTTGTTGAGGAAAATTTTTTAGAAGCATTTACTTTGGAGTTACCTCCTTTTTTATTAAAACATAGCATTTATTTGTACCTTTACATATCATGCAGTGTTATGAATGTAAAAGGTTATTCTTTTAAATATACATTACTTATGTCACAATCTTAATATTGTGGAATATTGTGATAGACATGTAATGAGGATAAATATTCCTATTTTCGGGATCGTTTAGTTGTCACTGATGTACAACTCTTGGTATTACCTATTTATTGTATATGGTATGTAAAACCACGACCCCAGATTGTATGATGCCGCCCCCCCCCCAAGCCCTGTCTGCCATTGTCTAACAGCGCTAAAAAAGCGCTACATAGGCAATAATATATAGTTACATTACATGCACATGATAATGCTCTCCAGAGAGATAACCAAAGAAACAGACACCACGTGTCTTGCTCAAACTACTAAAACAACAAGTTGGAAAGGAAAAGATACCCGTGAATTCCCTGGTCATCAACAGCGAATCTGATTCATCCGGTAAACAAATATTATTAAAAAATAATCCAAATTACAACATGAATGCATGCACTTCAAAGAAAGGACTAGCTGTAATTCATCTCAACATTCACTTTCTTAATGATATTCGACTTAGATGAACTTAAAAACATTCTTGATAAACAACTTAATATTGACATATTTTTGTTTTGTTTATTTTAAACGATACATTTCATAATGATGAATTGAAAATACCAAGTTATGATACATTTCGAAGGGAAAGAAAATACCATTGTGGGGTATACTTATGTTCGCCTTAAGTGACACCTAATTTAATCAATTTTTAATTTATATTCCATAAAAAAAAAATTGAAGAAACGATATCAAGCTAGGTTCAGTTCAAATAACAATACGTTTCAATATGTTTCTGTTATATACGGCTTACTTTGAAATATTCTAAAACAGAGCAAGGAAGTATCATTTTGCCCATATATACTACACAGGGAAAATGTGCCAATATCGGGAAATATCTTCCCGGTGATCCTTTCTCAGATTCGTTCCGAATACCCTCATGATCTTAAAGCAGAAATAAAAACTTTGATTTTTTAACATGATGATATCAATCTAAGATGTTTAATAGAATCTTAACCTAAAAAAGATCAGCACTCATCTCATCCTTTGCTAGAACACATTTAAAAAAAATGTAATCTAAAATCATAAGGCTGTTCATATTAAGACTATGTTTTTCAATAATTAGTAGTTTTCCAACACAATTCTTTTTACCTCGACTCAGAATTATTTTTGATTGAATTATGTATCACTTAAGGCGAACAGTCATAATTCCAATCTGCTATCAAAGAGGAATAGCATAACATAACATAATTTTATTAGAACTTAGGCACATAGGCCCATAGTTCAAACACGTTTACAATTACATGCATGAACATAAATAAACAATATAAATATGAAGTAAATCACATACAAATTACAATATATTTGAGATGGTTAAAAGGATTAGTACATATTTGAATGAGAGTGGATGAAAAAGACCTTACATCCAAGTAATAGATAAAACTAACTATTCTGTCTAGACATAAATGTGTTTCTTTCTTGGAAAGCATTTTTACAAAAAAGTCCAAGGTTAAACAGAGTTTGTTTATCAGAAGAGTTGAGTAGATCAGTAAATTTGAAAACATTTGGTCGTTCTAAGTATCTGGTATCAATATAATTATCTCGTATTCTCTTAAAATAAGAACATATTATAACAAAATGATATTCATCTTCAATGTCATTCAAATTACATAATTCACATTTTCTATTACTTCTTTCTATTCTTCTGTGACGACCACTTTCTATCATTAGATTATGTGAAGATAGCCTTAACTTAGCGATTTTGTTTCTTATTGACCTTTTCCCTATAATATCGAAGTACTTTGCCCTTGAAAAATCTTTTTAAAAATTCTATATAGCTCAAAGAAGAGTATTGTTCAATATCTGTTTGCCATTGAGCGATATATAAATCCCTTAATCTATTTGTCAGTAATGGTATGAATACATTTATTGAAACTGATTCCGGAAATAACCAAATTTCTGCAAATCCAGACGATTGCAAAAGAGCTTTCACTTTATTGGACCAATTTTTAATATTTGAGTTTGTATCGATTTGTTTACGTTGAAACTCAACTATTCCTGAAAGAATACAGTTAGAAGATTTAACGCTGTGAAGCTTAAGCCAATATTTAACAATTCTAATTTGTCTTGTGATAAAAAGTGGAAATCTTCCTAATTCTGAGTAAATTGCTAATGAGTTAGTAGACATTTTGACATTCAGCATCCATTTACAAAACTTTCGATGAATGCGTTCAATATTTTCAGCCATATCAAAACCCCATGATTCACAATTATAGTTAAGGATAGATGCTACATATGTATCAAACAGGTTAAACATAATATTTATTGGTATTTCCATATCTCTGGTAATGTTGAGAAGGGAGTACATTGCTCGTAAACCCTTTCCAGCTAGTGTTTTGGTAGCTTGCACAAATGACCCACCACTGGAGAAGACGACACCGAGATAATTAAATTGACTGACAATTTCTATTTCCTCTCCATTGATGAACCATTTGCACTCGCCTCCAAGTTGTCCACCTTTACGAAATACGACGATTTTAGTTTTACCAGTGTTTATAGATAAATTCCATTTGAGACAATATTCATGTAAGCTATCTAAAGATTTTTGCAAATTGGCCGCTGAATCTGCTAGCAACGCTGCGTCATCAGCAAACATTAACAAATAAATACTCATTTGTTCAAGAGTGATACCAGAAAAAAACATTATTCTGCAATTGTAGCTCTATGTCATTTATAAAAAGTGAAAACATCAAAGGTGAAGTTATCTCCCCTTGCAAAAGCCCCAGGTCGCTTATGAAATAGTCCGATAATGAGCCCCTATGCTTAACACACATTTTTACCTCTGAGTACATCGACCTGAGTACTTTTAAGACCTGTCCATCGATACCCGATTTTATCAACTTAAACCAAAGAGCGCTCCTGTCAATCAGATCATAAGCTTTACGAAAATCGATAACACAAACAAATAATTTGTTCTTGCTGTCAAACTGTTTATCAATAAGAGAATTCAATATAAAGACTGCATCTGCTGTACTGTAACCAGGTTTAAAACCAAATTTAGCGTCTGTTAGAGCATCTGTTTTCTCGGCCCAATCTTTCAATCTATTATTTAAAATACCTGTAAAAAGTTTTGCAAAACAACTAATAAGCGAGATACCCCTGTAATTAGAAGGGTCGGATGAATCACCCTTTTTATGTATCGGTATAATAAGTCCGGTTGACCAGCTTTTAGGAAATACCCCAGACATTAAAATATGATTAAACAACAACTCAAATGCTCGACCAGTGTGTTCCTCGCTTTCTTTTAAATACTCATATAATATATTATCTAAAGAGCATGATTTATTGTTCCCCAATTGTTTACATGCTTTTTGTATCTCACTCTGTGTGATAGGCTGATCTAGCTCGATAAAGGTAGAACTGCCTTCTGGGGGTTTAAAATTGTTTACATAATCTAAAATTTCCTCACTAATTGGAATATCGTTCTCAGACGAAACGGTTTTAAAATACTCGTGAAAATGCTCGAGTGAAATGTTGTCTGCATTATTTGAATTTCTTTTAGTCTTAAATAATTTCCAAAATTCTCTAGGCTTTTTTCTTCTAGTTTCATTCATTTTATCCGCCATTTTCAAATTGTACTGTGTTTTTCTTTTTCTACAATGATATTTAAAGTCCTTCCTTGTAAAAAACATCCGTTGACGAGCATTTTCCGAAATTTCTCTGTTAAAACATTTTAAAGCCGAACGCATTTCGTCTCGTTTCCTTTTGCAACTAGCATCGAACCATGGTTTATCGTTTCTTCGGCTTTTTGTAAAATCTACCTTTTTATGTTTAATCTTTCGAAAGTATTTACTTCCACAAGTATTGAAAAAATCAGTGAATTTTGAAACAAGTATTTCGGGATCACTGTCCTTTTGTATTTCCTCGAGTAAAAATTGCTCGATCGTGCCAATATCGCTCGCCACGTCATTTAAAAACTGTTCACGATATTCATCACTCCACCTATAAAACATCGTGTCTTTGTGAGCTGTTTTATGAGTGGTTGATGTTATCTTAAAAGAGAAAAACAGTGGCGCATGATTTGAAAATTCATTAAAATCTAATACTGTAAATTCCTGAAGATTATAAAATTTTTCGAATTTTGTTAGTAAATAATCAACAATGCTTTGGCCATTGTGCGTAACGCACGTAAGTTTACCAAAGTTTTTGTCATTGGAAAAGCGACCATTAACAAATCTCAATTCTGTAGACTTACAGATATCGAGCAAGTATCCCCCAAACCTGTTTGTCCCCAAGTCACTGGAAGTGCGCATTGGGGGCAAACTAAGCACGGGCAATTCTCCCTCAATGTCCGTGAAGTTAGGAGTCAGTTCGCAGTTCGCAGTTCGCGATTCAATTGCGAACCGCGAACTGCGCTCTAACTTCACACACTAGCTGCCAATTCAATTGTTTTTAAAATAAGAATTTATGAAATATATGTGTACATATAATTTGAATTGACGAAAGACGAACTGGCGTCTGCCTTCACACGTAGAAACCTATTCGAATTGCGAACTGCAAACTGTCAGCTATCTCCAATGTATTCTACATACAGTATACGGCGAATAGCGAACTGCGAACTGTCAGCCAGCTTCACAACCAGTTGCCGATTCAAATTTTACCGAATGAAGTCCATAAGTGAATCTGCTTCGAAAAGCGAACTGCGAACTGTCAACCAGGTTCACACTCAGCTGCCAATTCAAAATAGTGTTTTATGTTGATCATTATTCAATCCCTTACGAATCGCGAACTGCAAACTGTCAGCCAGCTTCACAACCAGTTGCCCATTCATATGTTACCAGATGAAGTTCCATAAGTGAATCGGCTTTGAATAGCGAACTGCGAACTGTCAGCTAGATTCACATTCAGCTGCCAATTCAGATTTTATTAGATCCAATACAATAGGTGAATCTGCTTCGAATAGCGAACTGCAAACTGGCAACCAGGTTCACACTCAGCTGCCAATTCAAAATTGTGTTTTATGATGATCATTATTCAATCCCTTACGAATCGCGAACTGCAAACTGTCAGCCAGCTTCACAACCAGTTGCCAATTCATATTTTACCGGATGAAGTTCCATAAGTGAATGGGCTTTGAATAGCGAACTGCAAACTGGCAACCAGGTTCACACTCAGCTGCCAATTCAAAATATTGTTTTATGTTGATCATTATTCAATCCCTAACGAATCGCGAACTGCAAACTGTCAGCCAGCTTCACAACCAGTTGCCGATTCATGTTTTACCGGATGAAGTTCCATAAGTGAGTTGGCTTTGAATAGCGAACTGCAAACTGTCAACTAGATTCACATTCAGCTGCCAATTCAGATTTTATTGGATCGAATACAATAAGTCAATCTTTTTCGAATAGCGAACTGCAAACTGGCAACCAGGTTCACACTCAGCTGCCAATTCAAAATAGTGTTTTATGTTGATCATTATTCAATCCCTTACGAATCGCGAACTGCAAACTGTCAGCCAGGTTCACAACCAGTTGCCCATTCATATTTTACCGGATGAAGTTCCATAAGTGAATCGGCTTTGAATAGCGAACTGCGAACTGTCAACTAGATTCACATTCAGCTGCCAATTCAGATATTATTAGATCGAATACAATAAGTGAATCTGCTTCGAATAGCGAACTGCAAACTGGCAACCAGGTTCACACTCAGCTGCCAATTCAAAGTAGTGTTTTATGTTGATCATTATTCAACCCCTTACGAATCGCGAACTGCAAACTGTCAGCCAGCTTCACAACTAGTTGCCCATTCATATTTTACCGGATGAAGTTCCATAAGTGAATAGGCTTTGAATAGCGAACTGCAAACTGGCAACCAGGTTCACACTCAGCTGCCAATTCAAAATATTGTTCTATGTTGATCATTATTCAATCCCTTACGAATCGCGAACTGCAAACTGTCAGCCAGCTTCACAACCAGTTGCCTATTCATATTTTACCGGATGAAGTTCAACAAGTGAATCGGCTTTGAATAGCGAACTGCGAACTGCGAACTGTCAACTAGATTCACATTCAGCTGCCAATTCAGATTTTATTGGATCGAATACAATAAGTGAATCTGCTTCGAATAGCGAACTGCAAACTGGCAACCAGGTTCACACTCAGCTGCCAATTCAAAATATTGTTTTATGCTGATCATTATTCAATCCCTTACGAATCGCGAACTGCAAACTGTCAGCCAGCTTCACAACCAGTTGCCGATTGATATTTTACCGGATGAAGTTCCAGAAGTGAATCGGCTTTGAATAGCGAACTGCGAAATGTCAACTAGATTCACATTGAGCTGCCAATTCAGATATTATTGGATCGAATACAATAAGTGAATCTGCTTCGAATAGCGAACTGCAAACTGGCAACCAGGTTCATACTCAGCTGCCAATTCAAAATAGTGTTTTATGTTGATCATTATTCAATCCCTTACGAATCGCGAACTGCAAACTGTCAGCCAGCGTCACAACCAGTTGCCGATTCATGTTTTACCGGATGAAGTTCCATAAGTGAATCGGCTTTGAATATCGATCTGCGAACTGTCAACTAGATTCACATTCAGCTGCCAATTCAGATTTTATTGGATCGAATACAATAAGTGAATCTGCTTCGAATAGCGAACTGCAAGCTGGCAACCAGGTTCACACTCAGCTGCCAATTCAAAATATTGTTTTATGTTGATCATTATTCAATCCCTTACGAATCGCAAACTGCAAACTGTCAGCCAGGTTCACAACCAGTTGCCGATTTATATTTTACCGGATGAAGTTCAACAAGTGAATCGGCTTTGAATAGCGAACTGCGAACTGTCAGCTAGATTCACATACAGCTGCCAATTCAGATTTTATTGGATCAAATACAATAAGTGAATCTGCTTCGAATAGCGAACTGCAAACTGGCAACCAGGTTCACACTCAGCTGCCAATTCAAAATATTGTTTTATGTCGATCATTATTCAATCCCTTACGAATCGCGAACTGCAAACTGTCAGCCAGCTTCACAACCAGTTGCCCATTCATATTTTACCGGATGAAGTTCAACAAGTGAATCGGCTTTGAATAGCGAACTGCGAACTGTCAACTAGATTCACATTCAGCTGCCAATTCAGATTTATTGGATCGAATACAATAAGTGAATCTGCTTCGAATAGCGAACTGCAAACTGGCAACCAGGTTCACACTCAGCTGCCAATTCAAAATAGTGTTTTATGCTGATCATTATTCAATCCCTTACGAATCGCGAACTGCAAACTGTCAGCCAGCTTCACAACCAGCTGCCGATTCATATTTTACCGGATGAAGTTCCATAAGTGAATCGGCTTTGAATAGCGAACTGCAAACTGGCAACCAGGTTCACACTCAGCTGCCAATTCAAAATAGTGTTTTATGTTGATCATTATTCAACCCCTTACGAATCGCGAACTGCAAACTGTCAGCCAGCTTCACAACCAGTTGCCAATTCATATTTTACCGGATGAAGTTCCATAAGTGAATAGGCTTTGAATAGCGAACTGCAAACTGGCAACCAGGTTCACACTCAGCTGCTAATTCAAAATATTGTTCTATGTTGATCATTATTCAATCCCTTACGAATCGCGAACTGCAAACTGTCAGCCAGCTTCACAACCAGTTGCCCATTCATATTTTACCGGATGTAGTTGAACAAGTGAATCGGCTTTGAATAGCGAACTGCGAACTGTCAACTAGATTCACATTCAGCTGCCAATTCAAATTTTATTGGATCGAATACAATAAGTGAATCTGCTTCGAATAGCGAACTGCAAACTGGCAACCAGGTTCTCACTCAGCTGCCAATTCAAAATATTGTTTTATGTTGATCATTATTCAATCCCTTACGAATCGCGAACTGCAAACTGTCAGCCAGCTTCACAACCAGTTGCCGATTCATATTTTACGGGATGAAGTTCCATAAGTGAATCGGCTTTGAATAGCGAACTGCGAACTGTCAACTAGATTCACATTCAGCTGCCAATTCAGATTTTATGGGATCGAATACAATAAGTGAATCTGCTTCGAATAGCGAACTGCAAACTGGCAACCAGGTTCACACTCAGCTGCCAATTCAAAATATTGTTTTATGTTGATCAATATTCAATCCCTTACGAATCGCGAACTGCAAACTGTCAGCCAGCTTCACAACCAGTTGCTGATTCATATTTTACCGGATGAAGTTCCATAAGTGAATCGGCTTTGAATAGCGAACTGCGAATTGTCAACTAGATTCATATTCAGCTTCCAATTCAGATTTTATTGGATCGAATACAATAAGTGAATCTGCTTCGAATAGCGAACTGCAAACTGGCAACCAGGTTCACACTCAGCCGCCAATTCAAAATAGTGTTTTATGTTGATCATTATTCAATCCCTTACGAATCGCGAACTGCAAACTGTCAGCCAGCTTCACAACCAGTTGCCGATTCATATTTTACCGGATGAAGTTCCATAAGTGAATCGGTTTTGAATAGCGAACTGCGAACTGTCAACTAGATTCACATTCAGCTGCCAATTCAGATTTTATTGGATCGAATACAATAAGTGAATCTGCTTCGAAT
>OX401410.1:27347548-27400446 GCA_947846245.1 Cerastoderma edule
GGCCAGATCAAACTTTTGTTTGTTTCACCCTTTACCAAAAAATAGTTGAAAAAAAGTTGAGACAGTCCCTATATAACTGGGGGAGTTTCAGACGCCATTTCCGAATGCGATGAATTTGAAAACTGATCTTGGGATAGAGGAGGAAACATTGTGGGAAAAGGAGAAATTGCTGGTGAAGAGCAATTTCTCATTTTCCCAACAACGTTTTCCAAAGTCACCTCCAACAAACTGGTCAAATGTCGTTATTGTTTGGTAATGGTATAAGAAGTCAATGCGACATGTCTCATTGGACAAACCCACCAAATTGCTCTACGTGGAAAATAAAACAGATGAAAAAGTCATCAAAATGACTAGAATACTGTTGACATCAGCGTTAAGTCCAAAACAAACCGAGCGACAGAATAAAATACTTTGAAACGTATCGGTACTTTTATGATATTAAAATAGGGTAATTAGGGATTCAGTCTTTCAAGGCAATCTATTCTAAAGAAGTATGCAGACGATGCTTTTGATTTTACCACGTTAACCAGAATGTCGTTTGTTCGAGACCCCGTCCGATCAATATTTCTATATGGGGATAATCAAATAAGTCATTGTCCCTTTTCCTACAGTGTTTCATTGAGTAATTCTACTGATTATGTTTCTGATTGCTAACCCTTTACCCATAATCTGGCAAGACTGTTATTGTATATGTTCATATCCGCACAGAGTGACTTTGCCCCAAACAACCAGACCCCCACACCCTACCCCCGTCCAAAGCGTAGAAATGCTCCTTGTGAACGGGCAATTTCTTTATCCACGCTGCTGCTTAAAATAGTATGCCGTGAAAGTCAGAGTAGGGGGATCAACAGCAAGTTTACTCATGGGGGAAAGATTGGCAAAGTTGTCTCCCTTTGTTCTTTGTTATTGTTTGAATACATGTATAAAGAGTTCACATTACTCATTACACAAGTCCTTTTCCACACACTGCTTTCAATGTATGCTAACTTGTTCATTGGATTGTCCCATTCATGACTTGGAAGGCTGGAGTCTGAAGTTTGAGACCTGGCCAGATCAAACTTTTGTTTGTTTCACCCTTTACCAAAAAATAGTTGAAAAAAAGTTGAGACAGTCCCTATATAACTGGAGGAGTTTCAGACGCCATTTCCGAATGCGATGACTTTGAAAACTGATCTTGGGATAGAGGAGGAAACATTGTGGGAAAAGGAGAAATTGCTGGTGAAGAGCAATTTCTCATTTTCCCACAACGTTTTTCCAAAGTCGCCTCCAACAAACTGGTCAAATGTCGTTATTGTTTGGTAATGGTATAAGAAGTCAATGCGACATGTCTCATTGGACAAACCCACCAAATTGCTCTACGTGGAAAATAAAACAGATGAAAAGTCATCAAAATGACTAGAATACTGTTGACATCAGCGTTAAGTCCAAAACAAACCGAGCGACAGAATAAAATACTTTGAAAACGTATCGGTACTTTATGATAGTGAAATAGGGTTATTAGGGATTGGGTCTTTCAAGGCAATCTATTCTAAAGAAGTATGCAGACGATGCTTCTGATTTTACCACGTTAACCAGAAAGTCGTTTGTTCGAGACCCCGTCCGATCAATATTTCCATATGGAGATAATCAAATAAGTCATTGTCCCTTTTCCTACAGTGTTTCATTGAGTAATTCTACTGATTATTATGTTTCTGATTGCTAACCCTTTACCCATAATCTGGCAAGACTGTTATTGTATATGTTCATATCTGCACAGAGTGACTTCCCCCCAAAAACCAGACCCCCACACCCGATCCCCGTCCAAAGCGTAGAAATGCTCCTTGTGAAGGGGCAATTTCTTTATCCACGCTGCTGCTTAAAATAGTATGCCGTGAAAGTCAGAGTACGGGGCTCAACAGCAAGTTAACTCATGGGGGAAAGATGGGCAAAGTTGTCTCCCTTTTTTCTTTGTTATTGTTTGAATACATGTATAAAGAGTTCACATTACTCATTACACAAGTCCTTTTGCACACACTGTATTCAATGTATGCTAACTTGTTCATTGGATTGTCCCATTCATAAGTTTGACTTGGAAGACTGGAGTCTGAAGTTTGAGACCTGGCCAGATCAAACTTTTGTTTGTTTAACCCTTTACCAAAAATAGTTGAAAAAAAGGTTTAGACAGTCCCTAACTGGAGGAGTTTCAGACGCCATTTCTGAATGCGATGAATTTGAAAACTGATCTTCGGATAGAGGAGAAAACATTGTGGGAAAAGGAGAAATTGCTGGTGAAGAGCAATTTCTCATTTTCCCACAACGTTTTCCAAAGTCGCCTCCAACAAACTGGTCAAATGTCGTTATTGTTTGGTAATGGTATAAGAAGTCAATGCGACATGTCTCATTGGACAAACCCACCAAATTGCTCTACGTGGAAAATAAAACAGATGAAAAAGTCATCAAAATGACTAGAATACTGTTGACATCAGCGTTAAGTCCCAAACAAACCGAGCGACAGAATAAAATACTTTGAAACGTATCGGTACTTTATGATAGTAAAATATGGTAATTAGGGATTCAGTCTTTCAAGGCAATCTATTCTAAAGAAGTATGCAGACGATGTTTCTGATTTTACCACGTTAACCAGAATGTCGTTTGTTCGAGACCCCGTCCGATCAATATTTCTATATGGAGATAATCAAATAAGTCATTGTCCCTTTTCCTACAGTGTTTCATTGAGTAATTCTACTGATTATGTTTCTGATTGCTAACCCTTTACCCATAATCTGGCAAGACTGTTATTGTATATGTTCATATCCGCACAGAGTGACTTCCCCCCCAAAACCAGACCCCCACACCCGACCCCCGTCCAAAGCGTAGAAATGCTCCTTGTGAATGGGCAATTTCTTTATCCACGCTGCTGCTTAGAATAGTATGCCGTGAAAGTCAGAGTAAGGGGATCAACAGCAAGTTTACTCATGGGGGAAAGATGGGCAAAGTTGTCTCCCTTTTTTCTTTGTTATTGTTTGAATACATGTATATAGAGTTCACATTACTCATTACACAAGTCCTTTTCCACACACTGTTTTCAATGTATGCTAACTTGTTCATTGGATTGTCCCATTCATGACTTGGAAGGCTGGAGTCTGAAGTTTGAGACCTGGCCAGATCAAACTTTTGTTTGTTTAACCCTTTACCAAAAATAGTTGAAAAAAGGTTTAGACAGTCCCTCACTGGAGGAGTTTCAGACGCCATTTCTGAATGCGATGAATTTGAAAACTGATCTTCGGATAGAGGAGAAAACATTGTGGGAAAAGGAGAAATTGCTGGTGAAGAGCAATTTCTCATTTTCCCACAACGTTTTTCCAAAGTCGCCTCCAACAAACTGGTCAAATGTCGTTATTGTTTGGTAATGGTATAAGAAGTCAATGCGACATGTCTCATTGGACAAACCCACCAAATTGCTCTACGTGGAAAATAAAACAGATGAAAAAGTCATCAAAATGACTAGAATACTGTTGACATCAGCGTTAAGTCCAAAACAAACCGAGCGACAGAATAAAATACTTTGAAACGTATCGGTACTTTATGATAGTAAAATAGGGTAATTAGGGATTCAGTCTTTCAAGGCAATCTATTCTAAAGAAGTATGCAGACGATGTTTCTGATTTTACCACGTTAACCAGAATGTCGTTTGTTCGAGACCCCGTCCGATCAATATTTCTATATGGAGATAATCAAATAAGTCATTGTCCCTTTTCCTACAGTGTTTCATTGAGTAATTCTACTGATTATGTTTCTGATTGCTAACCCTTTTACCCATAATCTGGCAAGACTGTTATTGTATATGTTCATATCCGCACAGAGTGACTTTCCCCCCAAAAACCAGACCCCCACACCCGACCCCCGTCCAAAGCGTAGAAATGCTCCTTGTGAACGGGCAATTTCTTTATCCACGCTGCTGCTTAAAATAGTATGCCGTGAAAGTCAGAGTAGGGGGATCAACAGCAAGTTTACTCATGGGGGAAAGATGGGCAATGTTGTCTCCCTTTTTTCTTTGTTATTGTTTGACATACATGTATAGAGAGTTCACATTACTCATTACACAAGTCCTTTTCCACACACTGTTTTCAATGTATGCTAACTTGTTCATTGGATTGTCCCATTCATGACTTGGAAGACTGGAGTCTGAAGTTTGAGACCTGGCCAGATCAAACTTTTGTTTGTTTAACCCTTTACCAAAAATAGTTGAAAAAAGGTTTAGACAGTCCCTCACTGGAGGAGTTTCAGACGCCATTTCTGAATGCGATGAATTTGAAAACTGATCTTCGGATAGAGGAGAAAACATTGTGGGAAAAGGAGAAATTGCTGGTGAAGAGCAATTTCTCATTTTCCCACAACGTTTTTCCAAAGTCGCCTCCAACAAACTGGTCAAATGTCGTTATTGTTTGGTAATGGTATAAGAAGTCAATGCGACATGTCTCATTGGACAAACCCACCAAATTGCTCTACGTGGAAAATAAAACGGATGGAAAAGTCATCAAAATGACTAGAATACTGTTGACATCAGCGTTAAGTCCAAAACAAACCGAGCGACAGAATAAAATACTTTGAAACGTATCGGTACTTTATGATAGTAAAATAGGGTAATTAGGGATTCAGTCTTTCAAGGCAATCTATTCTAAAGAAGTATGCAGACGATGTTTCTGATTTTACCACGTTAACCAGAATGTCGTTTGTTCGAGACCCCGTCCGATCAATATTTCTATATGGAGATAATCAAATAAGTCATTGTCCCTTTTCCTACAGTGTTTCATTGAGTAATTCTACTGATTATTATGTTTCTGATTGCTAACCCTTTACCCATAATCTGGCAAGACTGTTAGTGTATATGTTCATATCCGCACAGAGTGACTTCCCCCCAAACCAGACCCCCCACACCCGACCCCCGTCCAAAGCGTAGAAATGCTCCTTGTGAATGGGCAATTTCTTTATCCACGCTGCTGCTTAGAATAGTATGCCGTGAAAGTCAGAGTACGGGGATCAACAGCAAGTTTACTCATGGGGGAAAGATGGGCAAAGTTGTCTCCCTTTTTTCTTTGTTATTGTTTGACATACATGTATATAGAGTTCACATTACTCATTACACAAGTCCTTTTCCACACACTGTTTTCAATGTATGCTAACTTGTTCATTGGATTGTCCCATTCATGACTTGGAAGACTGGAGTCTGAAGTTTGAGACCTGGCCAGATCAAACTTTTGTTTGTTTAACCCTTTACCAAAAATAGTTGAAAAAAAGTTTAGACAGTCCCTAACTGGAGGAGTTTCAGACGCCATTTCTGAATGCGATGAATTTGAAAACTGATCTTCGGATAGAGGAGAAAACATTGTGGGAAAAGGAGAAATTGCTGGTGAAGAGCAATTTCTCATTTTCCCACAACGTTTTCCAAAGTCGCCTCCAACAAACTGGTCAAATGTCGTTATTGTTTGGTAATGGTATAAGAAGTCAATGTGACATGTCTCATTGGACAAACCCACCAAATTGCTCTACGTGGAAAATAAAACAGATGAAAAAGTCATCAAAATGACTAGAATACTGTTGACATCAGCGTTAAGTCCCAAACAAACCGAGCGACAGAATAAAATACTTTGAAACGTATCGGTACTTTATGATAGTAAAATAGGGTAATTAGGGATTCAGTCTTTCAAGGCAATCTATTCTAAAGAAGTATGCAGACGATGTTTCTGATTTTACCACGTTAACCAGAATGTCGTTTGTTCGAGACCCCGTCCGATCAATATTTCTATATGGAGATAATCAAATAAGTCATTGTCCCTTTTCCTACAGTGTTTCATTGAGTAATTCTACTGATTATGTTTCTGATTGCTAACCCTTTACCCATAATCTGGCAAGACTGTTATTGTATATGTTCATATCCGCACAAAGTGACTTCCCCCCAAAAACCAGACCCCCACACCCGACCCCCGTCCAAAGCGTAGAAATGCTCCTTGTGAACGGGCAATTTCTTTATCCACGCTGCTGCTTAAAATAGTATGCCGTGAAAGTCAGAGTAGGGGGATCAACAGCAAGTTTACTCATGGGGGAAAGATGGGCAAAGTTGTCTCCCTTTTTTCTTTGTTATTGTTTGAATACATGTATAAAGAGTTCACATTACTCATTACACAAGTCCTTTTCCACACACTGTTTTCAATGTATGCTAACTTGTTCATTGGATTGTCCCATTCATAGGTTTGATTTGGAAGACTGGAGTCTGAAGATTGAGACCTGGCCAGATCAAACTTTTGTTTGTTTAACCCTTTACGAAAAATAGTTGAAAAAAAGTTTAGACAGTCCCTCACTTGAGAAGTTTCAGACGCCATTTCTGAATGCGATGAATTTGAAAACTGATCTTCGGATAGAGGAGAAAACATTGTGGGAAAAGGAGAAATTGCTGGTGAAGAGCAATTTATCATTTTCCCACAACGTTTTCCAAAGTCGCCTCCAACAAACTGGTCAAATGTCGTTATTGTTTGGTAATGGTATAAGAAGTCAATGTGACATGTCTCATTGGACAAACCCACCAAATTGCTCTATGTGGAAATTAAAACAGATGAAAAAGTCATCAAAATGACTAGAATACTGTTGACATCAGCATTAAGTCCCAAACAAACCGAGCGACAGAATAAAATACTTTGAAACCTATCGGTACTTTATGATAGTAAAATAGGGTAATTAGGGACATAGGCGTAGGAGCTGGGGGGCCAGGGGGCCCGGCCCCCCCAATATCCAGACTGGAGGGGCCAGAGTATACTTTGGACCCCCCCCCCAATAGTCACAATGGCAAATGAAGATATTTGAAAAGAAAAATGAAAGAAACGAAATTCAACAGCAGAATAAAGATAAATGTGTATAAATTTTGTGCTTTATCCAATACTCTTCGCCTTTTGTTACGAACAATAACCAAAATATTTTTGATGTCATCATCCCAAATGGCAATCTGAACACATCGGGTTTATCCAATGAAAACTCAGCTCACAAAAATACCCGGGAAGTTTTGATTGACAAAAACCGTGGTGTATAACGTTTTCTAAGGAGTCAGACTCAATTTTGTCTTCATTTGTTAGCTAAATCTTGAACAATAATTTAATTCTTTGTCATATATAATGTATGAATCCATGGCTATGACAGCCTGGTCGCTGCTACTTTTTGTTTAGATCAATAGTAAAAAAAAAAGAAAAAGGAAAAAAAGGATATGCCAGGTCTCGAACTCACGCGGTTATCAAAAGTATTATACTTTTGATAACCGCGTGAGTTCGAGACCTGGCATATCCTTTTTTTCCTTTTTCTTTTTTTTTTATTAAAGATACACATTTTCATACGCTTTCTTTTAATTCTTATTATGTTGTTGAACTTGTAAATGCATGAATAGTCATGAAAAAGTTTAGGAACATTTATTCTTAGACCGTTCCTCATCTGAAGTTGGCCCCCCCAATGTTGAAAACGCTCCTACGCCTATGCTGTAGATCTAATTTTCAACAGTGACCTCAAGTAACACAAGAGAATAAAAATGATCTCAGACTCGGTTTGTGGCTAATGCAGTCGCGCTTCTTTGCTTCTTTCTTCTTTTAGAAGTATAACCTGTTTGCTTAAGCATGAAGTCGGTTCATGCACTATCAGGGTTAGATAGATCATCTAACTGCCTGTGTCCAATTTTTGTCTGTCTGTATCTTATATCTGATTATTGCAGTCAATTACTCTACTCTGCTATTGTTTGGCATTTCAAAGTTGGCTGTCATGATTCATAAATTCTGCCAAGTGTTTCCAACATATTTTCATGAAAAGGATAGAGGTCTGAAGGTGGTGTACTTTTATAGCTGCTATCAATTTTTTTAATTACCATATGAGTTTCTCCATCAACTCTTATAGATTAATCTATTCTTAAGCCTTAACAAAACGCCAAAATTTTGACTGTCCCATATTGAAAGAGTCTGCAGATGATATTTCAAAATTTGATGAAATGGGAAAATACAAAGACGTAATAAACACAGATAAGCAACTCTGCAAAATACCGTTCTTTCTCGCGTTGACATCTCGTTCGCGAGATTTTGCCTTCCTGTAAATACAGACGCTTTATTTTGTTAATCAAAGCGTCTGGCGTCGCTGATAAGCTATGGTAGCCCTTTTATTGACCCTCCCGACCCCAAAAACCAATAAACAGATGGCCACCAGCTGTGGTGCCCTGCTGTGATAATTACCGGGGATTATAACTTATTGCAAAGACCTAATAAACACAGATAAGCAACTCTGCAAAATACCGTTCTTTCTCGCGTTGACATCTCGTTCGCGAGATTTTGTCTTCCTGTAAATACAGACGCTTTATTTTGTTAATCAAAGCGTTTGCCGTCGCTGATCAGCTATGGTAGCCCTTTTATTGACCCTCCCGACCCCAAAAACCAATAAACAGATGGCCACCAGCTGTGGCGCCCTGCTGTGATAATTACCGGGAATTATAACTTATTGTAATATTGCACTGTGTCAAACTTAAATGTTTCGCTAAATTTTATGACAAAAGAAAATTTCAGCAGCAAAACTTACTGTTCAAATATTAGCTTAAATCTATAATTTTGTGGAATGGGTCTCTAAATGGGAATTATCTTTTTTTGCGGCATATCATGTACAATATTCTATGAATTAATAATTCGTAATGGGGGAACATTCTATTTTCTTTGAAAAATGTACTCAACACCATCATCATCACCATCTGCATCATCATCATCATCATCATCAACAATGTTAGAATCATATTATCAAAGACTAGGCTAACTTTAGAATTACATTTTGTATTAGATCTTTTTAGAGTGTCTTC
This sequence comes from Cerastoderma edule, assembly GCA_947846245.1. Taxonomy (NCBI): domain Eukaryota; kingdom Metazoa; phylum Mollusca; class Bivalvia; order Cardiida; family Cardiidae; genus Cerastoderma; species Cerastoderma edule. Next base: position 27,356,394 of record OX401410.1, read on the forward strand.
TCAGCTAGAGCCGTATACTTCTGCGCACAAATATGCACCCGAGTCTGCTTTTTATCTTTTGATTTGCAGCATGTTGATGTCATACACTTCCAGCACACACAAACATGCTGTCATTAGCCGCAAATTTTACACTTTCTTTGCATGGCAATTATTTCCAGCTGAACCAAACAGAACATATTGTTACATCTTCCAAGTATACAGTTTATATACAATAAGCGAGTAATAAGAATAAATTCAAATTAAAAAAAAAAAACGAGACCAGTTAAGAGAATTTAAATGCCTCTCAACATCACAAAAATGTATAAAAGTCCTTGATCTTCCCTTGGTCGATAAAGATATGTGTAATGAATCAAAGTTTGTCTAAATCAACCCATATTTTGTTTTTGCTTTCGAGGAGTTAGACAAAAACTATTGCTCTACTACTAAAACATGCAACCATATGTTTTTAAAAAACCAAGACCAGATAAAAGAATCAAAATGCCTCTCAACATCACAAAAATGTATAAAAGTCCTTGATCTTCAATTGGTCGATAAAAATATGTGTAATGAATCAAAGTTTGTCTAAATCAAACCATATTTTGTTTTTGTTTCCGAGGAGTTAGACAAAAACTATTGCTCTACTAATAAAACATTCAACCATATGATTTCAAAAAACCAAGACCAGATAAGAGAATTTAAATGCCTCTCAACATCACAAAAATGTATAAAAGTCCTTGATCTTCAATTGGTCGATAAAACTATGTGTAATGAATCAAAGTTTGTCTAAATCAACCCATATTTTGTTTTTGTTTCCGAGGAGTTATACAAATAATCTACCATCCCATCCAATTCCAGCACTTTCGGTTCTATTGATGAAACACATTTTAAAACATGTGTTTCACCAGTGGTAAAAGGAAATCAATTGTCTCATATGTAATTATTAATAAAAACAACACACTAATAAAGGAATGTTATCGAAAAATTAATAAAATAAACGTTAGTTTTCACACTTTATTCAACCTTTGTTTACATCGTCTAGCTGGCAGACACACTTCAGTGTCGACGAGATTAGGAAGTCTCGCATAGTCTCCCGAAATCTCATCCTCCAGGATGATAAGGGAGTTCGGTCTTTACCTATGGGGGGTTGCTTATCTGTGTTTATTAGGTCTTTGGAAAATAATATTCTGAAAGTGGAGAAAACATTGTGGGAAAAAATAAAAATTGCTGGTTACAGGCATTTTAGCAATTTCTCCTTTTCCCACAATGTTTTTGAGAATCGTCTGCTACAAAGTTGTAAAATGTTGTTATTGTTTGGTAAATTGGATTAAGCTAGATGTATGGTTGAGACCAAAATGTAATATGCTGAACTTTCATACAAATTACAAACATGCATAGACTAAAAGTATGTAGATACGCTAATGATGTTATTCAAAAATGATATATGATATAGGCAAGAAAATTCTATGTTATTCACTTTTTTATGCATGATACATAGAAGATGCCTTGATATCATTGGAATGCTATGAGAAAAGCAGTTTAATCATAATGTCTTAGAATGTCATTGGCACCAAGAAGCCTACTGAAGATGAAATTCATGGAAAATATTTAGAGGTAAGTACTGCTTATTTACATCAATCATTAAAGTATGTGCACATGTTGATTATATTTTTTTAACCCTTAGAATACTGAGTAGTTTTCTAACATAGATTATTGTGTTGTCTGCTTTCCAAAACCTTGAATATCTGCTTAATTTTTATGAAAAAACATACTCAGAGAAGCAAACAGGTTTGATCATAGGCCAGCTGCCTTTCACTTGGTGGCTGGCCTGAATCTAACCTATTTGCATATAAGCACAAAGTTGGTTTCAGCACTATTAGGGTTGAGAAGTATCAAAGTTATTGCTTTCTATCTAAAGAGGACAGTGTAGGCCAAGTTGAGTAACATATTTCTAGAATGCTTGTCTAAAGATTCTGGCCATGTTCATTTACAATACAATGGTCTACAATACTATGGTATATAACTTCATTTTCAGCATCCTTTTCTAAATTTATTTCACATGATTCCCTTCTTCCATTTCAAAAGATGATAAAAAGAAATAGAAATGTGGTTTGCACCTGAGAGACAAATTGATGCTCTTCGTTGTTCGTCCCCCTGCCAAAGATTCAAGAATCTGTTCATAAACATTCCTAAATGAACTTGTTCATGAATTTCAAGAGCATGTTCATGAAAATAAGGGACATGTTCATGCATTGATTCATGAAGCTGTTTTTGATGTACATGAATATGTTCTTGAAATTTACAAAGAAGTTCACGAACAGATTTATATTCATGAATGGCCATTTGTCATTAATGAATGTTCATTCAGATCATGAACAAGTTTTTTAATCTATGCAGGGGTCTTTATTGCTGGAATCAACCCACAAACTCAAATGCATGAGGTAGACACTGCATCAGTGTCATTAAGGTGGAATGCAAATTGAAGTAAGACATTATTATTTTGACAAAAATTGCACAAAGTCTTGTTCTGAACAAGTATTATCCCTTAGAATGCTGGGTAAATTTCTAAAACTTGTTTTTCGGTTGTCTGCTTTCCAAAACCTTGAATATCTACTTAATTTTGATGAGGAAAGATACTTAGAGTAGCAAACAGGTTAGATCACAGGCCAGCCACCAATTTACATGTTGGCTGGCTTGGATCCAACCTGTTTGCATGAGCATGAAGTCGGTTCCAGCACTATAAGGGTTAAAGAATTAGCTTTTATGCTGAGAGACTGTTGTATTTCACAGCCTGTAATGATGGGTTAGTATACACAGGGAGCATTTAAACTATTACCAAACAATAACGACATTTGACTAGATTGTTGCAGACGACATTGGAAAATATCATGGGAAAAGGAGAAATTGCTCTTATTTCTCCTTTTCCCGCAATGTTTTCTACCCTATTAGAAGAAGAATATTTTGCAATTTTATCCCATTTTAAATTGTCGTCTGCAAACTCTTTCAACTTGGAACAGTTGGAAATTTGGCGTTTGGTAAAGGGTTAAGGTTCATCAGGTTAATTGACCTTACGACAGACTTTGATTGACAGCTGGAATTGACCAATCAGCGAACACTTCGGTTGCTATCCGCCATTTTCTCCGACACGCTGTGCGACTCTGTCGCACATAGCACTATTGTGCTTTGATTTTTCTTCGTCAATACTGCTTAAGATATTGTTTAAGTACTTATTTTAGAGAAATTATGTATAAGGAGAGACTTGTGGGTGAAGTAGAGTTTATTCCGTTTCCAAATTCTGTCACATATATTGTGAAATGACTGAGAACTACACGCAATTAGTAAATATATGCAAACAGTTAATTTATAAAACGATGTAAAGAATAGAAGTATGAACTATTATTTTCTTTCTTTTTTACTTTCACATGTTGGTAATTTTTATTTTAGTCTTTTATCTTCATTTGAAAATGAAAAATAACACATGAAATGACACATAATGACGAATGTTATTAGTTGCATTTGATAATGAATCAAATGTTAACTCAAAATACAATATTGATCGATAATGTTGTGAGAGGACATGGTTTCCAGTTGGATATATACAAATTCTTCAAATTGGATTTTAATTAATTGATTTTGTTTTTAAATGGACCCTAAACCTTAAACGATTAATTAACTTTCTTATTATAGCCCATCAATCCACCTACCTGTAATGATCGATGTATCGTATCCAAATTTAAAAGCTATTAAAAACAAAACAAATCCATAGCTCCTTGTTGCAACTTTATCCGAATACCTTAAAGAATCTAATGTTGCTGTAATATGTTGTAAAACACACTCTTGGTAGCCAGTGGTTGATTACAAAGACTGCTGATCGGCTAAACAATAAAGGGTTGGTGGCTTGACCATAGAGTGCAATTGTGTCAGATTGATGTTAATTAGCGTCGAAACCCTTAATCCTTTTTAACAATCGAGGTTTGTTAACCCTTTACCAAACAATAACTACATTTGACTACTTTGTTACAGACAACTAGGGAAAATATTGTGGGAAAAGGAGAAATTGCTCTTAACGAGCAAGTTATCCTTTTCCAACAATATGGTCTGCCCTATCAGAAAAGTATTAATTCATCATCTTCATTTAAATGACGTCTGCAAACTCTTTAAATTTTGAACAATTGAAAATATTTCGTTTGGTAAAATGACCCTTAATTCGTAATCAAGTAGCAAAACCGACAATCATCCATTGAGTAGCATACAAAAGATCATGTTCGAAAGTCTTGATTATTAACTTATTTGACAACAAAATAGTGATTGTTCCTATCAGCAATTGTTTAACACCATAATTTCAACATGACCAACACTATTATACCATTTTCAACATGACAGAATTGGTAGGTCTGGTTTTTGAATCATTCAGGATATACGCCGATTTAGTAAAATAAAATCTAAACCGTTTTAAGAATCAAAATGAGATAATTTTGTTCGTAACCTGCAAATACTGCAAATTAACTGTTTTGAAGTAGTATGAAATACGGTCATTTTGAAGGTCCGGTCGAACCAGTGCCGAACGGACCAATGTCGTTCGGATCCGAGTCTGATCGGACTTTGGACGGATCATGTTTGGTGCCGCACTGCTGGGGTAAATCACTCCCCAAACGCCATAGAGATATATAACAGAGCTGTTATAAATGTCTCTGCTAACGCTCAAAATATACCATCTTCTTTACAAATTGTCATGCTATGTACATATTATCCAGCAATAAAGGCAGATGCTTATTTTGTAAGAATATTTTCGATTTCAAATAAGAATATCTGAAATCATCGGCAATGTCAAACAGAGATCCTAGTTTGTGCATTGACGCTATTTCACTCAGAATGTCGGAGAAAATTAGAGTGACCTCCCCTATTTACGGTGGGCGTAGTTAACTGCTCTGTGTCGTAAGGTCAATTAGCCTTTGTGCTGCCATGAACAGATGTTGGGGGACAATTAATTTTACAAAATATTCTTTCTCAGTGTTTTGTTACATGTCTTACTTTATTTCAGATACTGTATCAGGAAATCTCTTTGACAACTTAACCATTGAATGGTTTTAACTGTACAGTGTTTATTTGAGAGAAAAGCAGATGTTACCTGGGTAAGGTAAACACATTTAAACAATTGTGGTTTTCTTGTTACTATTCAACACTAATTGATACTTAATACAATTAATTATCATTGTAGCAAGAGGGATATGAAGACATTGTGACAAAAGCATACCAAAGGGATATGGATGCAAAATGACCAAAGCAGAGTTTAATCATATTGGGAGGTACAATTTGATAATTGATGTTTATGCTGGCTGCTGCTGCAATCTATTAATATCATCATGATGCTGCTTGACCCTTATAGTGCTGGAACTTATTTAGTCAGTAATGTTCTCGAATCACATTTGTGTAGCAAAACAAATGGACTGGATATAATAACATATCTAAGTAACTAAATTTTGTACCATTACTGTAATGTGACTGAATTCCTTTATGCATGGCTGTACAACAACTGAAGGTATGCTACCATGCTGCTGATTGCAATTAAAAATTGTTTCTTGTTTTAGTACTGTATTTGTTGTCTTTGTTTGATCGTGGTACACTTTCTCCATGTTGACTAATCCTTAATTTGTGACCAGTCTGAAATGAAAGCAACAATATTCTATAATAATCAAGTTTGAAGGAATGAGATTTTCTTGTGAACTCATATGATACCAGCATTTCCTTCTAATGTTAGTCAGGATTCTTTAGACTCTAGCTCCTACATGGTCTAATGTATATACAAGTACTCTCTACTTTTTACTTTAAAATTGTGTGATTTACCACATCTAGTGTGTGCATTTATGTAACACCTTAGTATAATTTATAGATATTGTACATATAAGGAGTTACAAGGGATCTTATGAATGATGGGGAGATTCTGGAATTGATGATTAGGAAACTATATTACATCTTAACCTATTCCCAAACAATAACGACATTTTGACCACTTTGTTGCAGAAGACTCTGGAAAAAACATTGTGGGAAAAGGAGAAATTGCTTGTAATGATCAATTTCTCCTTTTCCCACAATAGTTTCTGCCTTATCAGAAGATTGTTTTTCAATTTCATCACATTTTGAAATGTCGTCTGCAATCTCTTTAAATTTCGATAGTTTGATAGTTTTAGCAAAATACTTCAGGAACCATTTTGATATCATTATGGATATCTTTGATGCGTTAAATGTATTTAACACTTAGAGTGCTGGGTAATTTTCTTGAAATAGACTTTTGTGTCATCTGCTTTCCAAAACCTTTTATATCTGTTTAATTGTGATAAGGAAAGATACTCAGAGTAGCAAACGGGTTAGATCACAGGGCAGCAGCCAATTTATTTGGCGGCTGGTCTGGATCTTACCTGTTTGCATAATCATGAAGTCAGTTCCAGCATTATAAGGGTTAATGTTTGTTTTTTACTCTTTTTTCAACAATATTTTGGTTATACTATGGTAGCAGTCAACATATCTCTGCTCCCTCAAAGTGAACTGATACCAGCCTTGTCATGTACTCTTGACCTGGCTCACAAGTCAGGATGTTATCCATATTGTAACATATGCGGAATGTTTATGCAAATTAGGGAACCTAATGCATTGTTATAGAGTACATGTGGGTATATAAATAGACAACGCAGCTGATCAATGGACAAAAGTGTTTTTCACCCATCAGATTTGATTGTGTCTTTAACCCTTTACCAAATGCTAAATTTGGGCAGAAAACATTGCAGGAAAAAGGAAAAATTGCTTGTAAGTAATTTCTCCTTTTCCCACAATTTATTCCAGAGTCCTCTGCAACAAAGTGGTTAAATGTCATTATTGTTTTGTAATGGGTTAAAGGTTTATTTTTTAGTTCATTAGAATGGTGGCAGCGGTTGGATGAAGACCTCTTCTTCTAACGGAGTTGCCTTGCCCTCATTTTTCCCATGGGCCAAGACTCGGGGTACGTCTTCTCAGAGGTAGGAGTAATGTTTATTTCACGGAACGTTTTTGCAAATTAGAAAACTTTATGCATTATTATAGAGGGCCATGGAATATATACATAGACAACACAACTGATCAGTGGACGACAGTGTGTTTCAATGATCAGATGTATAATTGTGTCTTTAAGAGGTTAATTTGCTTGGTTCATTACATTATATTACCTAGAGTGTCACAAAGGAAGAAATGTCTATTAGTATAATATTGAATATTTTCAGTTAACCAAACAGGTTAAATTTTACTAAGGTCTAGAAAAAGGGAAAATTTATGGTGCTTAAATTACACCTTTTCTCTCGTCTAACCGCCTATGTTTATTCATTAGAACCACTTCCTTGACAATTTTGATAGAGAAACAGGTTGTGAATGTAGAAAGGATACCCCTTTTTCTAGATCCAAAAGTTTATTGTATCCAGAACCAATCTGTTTGAGGTACAAAAGTTGTTTAAGATCTCTTTGACAAGAGTGGCAGCCATTGAAAGATACAAACAATATGACAATTGGGTTACATCTCTATGATTATCCATTTGTAAAGTTTTTTTTAACTTAAGAACTGAACAAACAAGAAAATGGAATCATACAGAAAGGATAGAGGTAAATGTACTTTTTATCTGAAAACCCAATTTATTTACATACCTGCAATTTAGTAGATGACATCTTTAGCAAATGGTTTCTCACTAATTATGAAATAGAATCTTAACTATTCATACTGTGTTATTAATTTCGTCTGCTGATGAAATCAATTTGGTTGTGTCTCACAACACATTAAAGGTAATGAGGTATATCATATTGACTTTTTTTACCTGTCCAAAATAGGATGAATCCGTAGATAAAAATGATTTTAAGAAAATTAGATAGAAACTGTATAGTTTGAAGGCCAAGAAGTGAATATCCATTCATTTTGTTGAAAATCTAGGCATACAACTTGATTATGAGCTATCTGGAAGTAAATAAGATGGCAAAGAATAATTGACAGATAACACGCTTCTAGAAGAGGTATGAGATATTGATGGTTAACAAAACAGAATTAATTTCCTTGATATACTGTCTTTTATGGTGAGTAAAGAAAAGAAACATTATTTTCTCTCATTAGATTCTATCTATTACAATGAATGATTTAAATTGTTTTGTTCCTGATTTGTAATTCTCTTCTGCTGCTTCTTTGAGGAAATGGTTTGCAGCAGAAGATAAGGGGTTGATGAGAGATAGTCTGCGCAGAATACCAATCATTCTACCCAGCTTGACTTAATGTTATGGGCAGTTGAGTATGGGGACTTCCTCCATCATTATGAGTTGGTCATCGCAACATCACTGAAATAATGTTGATGTAACGTATAAACCCATATGAATTAAATTATGTATTGATTTGTGAGAGTAACACACAGGGACAAAAGGGGTCTTAACCCTCATAGTGCTTGAACCAACTTCATGCTTATGCAAACAGGTTGAAACCAGGCCAGCCCTAAGTAAATAAGCAATTGGCCTGTGATCTAACCTCTTTGCTACTCTGAGTATCTTTCCCATTCAAAATTATGCAGATAGTTAAGGTTTTGGAAAACAGACAACATAAAAAATCAATCAATGAGACCATCAGTTATTACCCAGCATTCAATTACTTGTTAAGAGCAATTTCTCCTTTTCCCACAATGTTTTCCAGAGTCATCTGCAACAAAGAGGTGAAATGTCGTTATTGTTTGTTAATGGGATAATTTACCATACTTAATTATAAAAAGGATTTTATCATGCTTTTATTGAACATTTTTCCTGTTGCAAGATAATTGAAGAGTATGACATAAAAACCAAATGATCACAGAGAATATATCAAGCAACATTGCATAAATGAGCTTTGAAAATTTCGTGTTTGATAGAAGGTTAATAAGCTTTAAATCTATATTGGCACGATGGTGACAAATTGTTTTCTGCTATAAAGGTTTGTAGCTTTGTCGAATTAAATGGTTTAGGGAAAAATAATAATAATATTTTCCCTTTAGGCCCTGGAGGACACAAAAGCAGTTTGATTTACTTTCAACGGGTATTTGTGGCAAGAGATTGTCATCTTATTTGATCTACCATGGCCTTGCACTACCCTAGAGGACAGAGGTTCTGTGAGTATTATACCTATGAATGCTGGGTTATCTTCTTAAAATCTTAAATCAACTGCATTCCAAATCCTTATAAATCTGCTTAGTTTTGATGGGGAAAGATACTCAGAGTAGCATACATGTTGATCACAGGCCAGCCGCCAATTACAATGTGGCTGGCCTAAATCTAACCTGTTTCCATAAGCATGAAGTTGGTTCCAGCATTTTAAGGCTTAAGAAAACGCTAGCAAGTAAGAATAATCATTTATGATTTTGCGGACTCAGTTTTTAACCCTTTCCCAAATGACATATTTTCGACTGTCCCAAATTGAAAGAGTGTGCAGATGACATTTCAAAGTGTGATGAAATTCGAAATTAATCTTATGATAGGGTTTACGAGCAATTTCTCCTTTTCCAACAATGTATTCCAAATGAATATTGAGGCAAAGTAAGTTTTGTTGTTAGGAATGATCTTATTAGTGATGGTGGTTTCTTTGGTCTTCCTCGACAGATGCATCAAGATGTAGAGATTAACCCTTATAGTGCTGGAACCAACTTCATTACTTTTCAAACAGGGTAAATACAGGCCATCTGCCAAGTAAATTGGTGGCTAGCCTGTGATCTTACCTGTTTGCTACTCTGAGGTTTTCCTCATCAAAGTTAAGCAAATTTTTAAGGTTTTTAATAATGTAACACTATTCTGAAGTTTCAAATAAGAAAAATATAATAAATGATGTAATGTTTTTTTAGGATTTAAATAAGTCAATTTAGAGTCAATATATCCTTTTGTCGGAATGATTTCAATTTTTGATCAACAGATTATGATGTATTTTGATAATTTTGTCTTTGAAATGAATGTTATAATGTTATGTGCTACATTTCTGTCAAAATAGCGAAAGATTTAAATATGTGAAATCATGTAAGCATCATACTGCATTAATTAACAAGTCTTTAAAAAAAAAACTACTTATTTAGTTTTAATTGTCTCAGTCAAAATAAAACTTAAGTTCCAAAATGGCACAACGAACTCATAGATATGAAAATAGTTATGACTAGAGGTCAATTAACCGATGAAGAATAGAATGTTCTTTTGTCACAAAGTTTTTTTTTTTAGTTTTTCTGCTACACTTGGATAAAGTTATTTCTATTATTTACCCTTTACCAAACGCTAATTTTTCAACTGTTCCAATTAGAAAGAGTTTGCAGATTACATTTCAAAATGTGATGAAATTGGAAAATAATCTTTTGATAGGGCAGAAAACATTGTGGGAAAAGGAGAAATTGCTTGTCATAATTAGGCAGTTGCTGCAGTGTGATAGAAGGCTTACAATAAGAGACATAGGCTTAAAGGTTACAGTCTATTCCATTGTTACTAGAGAGCTAGGCATGTCTAAGGTTTGTGCTGGCTGGATACCCAGAATTCTTACAGCTTAACAATTAAGTCTTTGAGTAGAAGCTGAAAAGTCATTCCTTGAACACTATTTTAACCATGGCCACGGCTTTATGAACTCAATAATAAGCTATGGTCACCAAAGCAACACTCAGACAGTTATGCATTTAGACCATGAAATATCCTGCATATTCACCGGATCAAGCTATGTGTGACTTCTGGCTTTTCACAACCTTGAAATCAGATCTGCGCAGCCTTCACGTCTGTCAGGGCTTCTTTGGGAAACTGGTTTATAGATAAACGCAGGAGTTCATTCTCACACACCTTACTGATGTCACATGACAAGAGTGGTAGAACGTTTTGAAGACCTATGTGGCAAGGTTATCTATAAATACCATCTTTCCTATCAATTTTATAACATTTAAATCCCAAGAGATTAATGGGGCTTATTCAGGTATTTGGTGCTGTTGGATTAATACACATCAAAAAATTATTATATCAATCATTGTCACTAAAATAATTTTCAATTTCTTTACTTTAATGTTCCTGAAATCCCATTCTTTGTTAAATGATGTGAGTAAGAGTTCAAAACCCATCATCACTTCTATGGGATAGCTAGTTTATAAATAAACACAGACATTCTATCTCATGAACCTTACTAGCGTTATGTTTCAAGAGCCAATAATTGTGTTTGAAGACCCACATGGTGATGATATTTAAGTTTACCACTCCTTATTCTAAGTTAAGATTGTTGTTTATGAAAAAACGTTTTTAAAATGTTTGCAATATAAAATGTTCTATATCTTTGTTTAATACCATACAATAATGGATGGTTTTAGGAAAATTGTCAATGAAACGCAACTTTAGAAATACATGTTGTCATTTGTTTGGGTTAAGGTAGAAGACAATTTATTATAACAGATAACCACCTAACTCCACATTTTTAAATCTTGCAGTAAACTTTTTTCAAAAAAGCATTGTGGCAAAGGGAGAAATTGCTTATTCAATCTATTCACATATACCATAAGAGCAGATTTGAAAGTTTTTTCACATGTTTTTTCTAAAGTTGACAGCTTCAAGGAAAAAAATGTTGTCTGCAGGTGGTAAGGAGTTAAGAACCTGGATAATAGTTAAAAGAAAATGAGTCATTGTTACAAAATGATAATTTGTCATAATGAGATTTTTTTCATGTGTTTTCAAATATCATCCTTGTTATAAAAATGTCTGTAAAGTAAATAATGAATGTGTTCTTACATTTAGATCTCAAATTTCAAACATCCCAATGGTTTGTGGTTCATGTGCAGCTAGACAATGCAACCTAGGACCTGATGGCATGGGTACCAGTATTTTATATTTACCATCACGCGATGGCAGGACAACAGCACTTCGGGCAATATTTAGGTAGGAATTCTAATCATTCTTCTCTTTTATTTATATATTTCCAATTTCTAACAATAAAAAATTGTTGTATGGGGGACTGTTTTTATTATAGAATTTAGTAAGCAATATGTATTTCCATTGGTTGAATAATTGCAAGCTTGAAGCAATCACATCACATCCTTATTTTTGTGTTTTGCAGCAGACAAATTTCAAAGGCATTGTTGCTTAGGGAGAAATTGCTTGTCACCAGCAATTTCTCCTCTTGCAACAATAATTTTTTAATTTATTCACATATCACAAGAGTAGAACTGAAAGTAATTTTATGTGTTAACAAAGCTTTTCTAAAATCGTCTGCTTCAAGTAGAAAAGGTTGTCTTTGAAATAACAGAAGAAGTGGTAAGCAAATTTAGCATTGTGATATTACTGAAATGAACCTGATAATAGAAGAAAATGGAAGACAGGAAGATCAAATGAGGGAACTCTTGAGTTGGTAATGATGCACTTTGGATTTGCATTTCAAAATGAACGCAACAGCCTCACTTGGAATCATTTTTTAAAAACGAATGATCTCAAAGTATTTTTGCTCATGTGTCATTCTTTTGAAAGTTGATGAAGTTGACTTAACCCTTAGAGTGCTAGAACCGACCTCTTGCTCATGCAAACAGGTTAAATTCAGGCAAGTCACAAAATAAATTGACGGCTGGCCTGTGATCATACTTGTTTGCTACTCTGAGTATCTTTCCTCAACATAATTATGCAGATATTTAAGGTTTTGGAAAGCAGACGACACAGATATTAATTTTTAGAAAATTACCCAGTGATGTAAGAGGTAGTAGCAATTAATTTGAGAAGGGTGTAAAATGATACCAACACTTGAACTGTTTTTGAAGGAAGAATTGAATTTGCAGATGATAACTAATGTTACATGGAGACATTATGAGAACAGTTATATTTAGTTATGTTGATTTCAAAATGAAATCTAATTCAACCATCTTATACTTTATTTGTTGATGGACTGTTAAGGAAGCTTGAAGCTTGTTTAATCCACCCTCAATGACTGCTTCCTGAATACTAAATCAGTACTCACGCCAATTTATGAGTTAGTCTTGGCAGTTCTCACCACTTGGCAATTCTCACCACTCCTAACAGGGGTCGAACCTCTGACCCTAGGTACAAGAGGCCGTCACTCTATCTCTGCACTACTGTCACCCACTATTGTAGTCTATAGTCATTAGAAAATATATATTTATAAGCAATGATTTTCTTGACAGAATACATGCGCTGGAGCTATATAAGTAATCAACATTCAGGGAATTATTGTTTACCTAAAAACAGCAGATTATGAATATTTTCTAAAATTCTTGAAATTTTAGGACAACAATATTTGGAATGGTCTAAAAGAGCCGGCTCAAAAATATTACTGGATACAGTATGAACTTTTCACAACATTTTAGGATACGGCAGGTAACATTAAAACAGTATCAACATATAACTATCTCCTTTGGTAGAAATGTGTTTCTGTCAAATTTCCATTGTTAACATATCCTTTATCAACTTGTATAGTTGTCATCTAGGCATATTTCAATAATATACAGTCACAGACCTGTATTTCCACTCTAAATAGTTTGTAGACCAGTATGGAATACTGCAGCCAAGAAATAATCAGCCCTGTGAACCATCATGGCCAATATATATAATAAGGGTAGATTGATGTCATGATACCCCAAATTGGTCCATATTGCAGACCGTTTAAAGGGGTTTATATTGTAAACAATGATCTTCACTTAGAGTAAGGGGTGATTTATCATGTGGGACATTGGAAACATTTGCTGGGCATGGGTGCATACTTATCATAGCCCCTAACCAGTGTCATATAGCATTTATAACAAAGCTATACCTCCTTTCACCCTCTTAAGTTATGGAGTAAATAAATGTTTTTCGCAAATCATGTGTACATGTCTGTGCTTTTGACATTAATAGATAGAAATTTGTCATGGTAATACATCTTTATTTGAACCCATACAACCCATACAGGTTACTCAGTTTAACATTTATGCTTTTTTCATTCTAGAATGCTGAATCATACATTTGTCTTCATAATAATGGATATTACAGGTGTATAACATGATATTGTAATTTCTTTGATTAAAGGCTAAACTCATCATGGTAATATATATTCTTTTACCCCTACAGACTGCCGTCTTCTGATGAATCCCTCAACATTGGTATTCAGTGTGGCACTGTGAGGAAAGAGGTTGTAAAAAAGAACAGTTGACATTGCAGATATTCTTTGTTATGTTGGGCAAGGACAGTAAATATAGACCCAGTTGATGGATAGTTTGAAGTCTGACAGGAAAGATGAACAAGCCGTTGAATCTTCAATAACCAGCGTGATTCAGATGTTAAATAGTGGTCAAATGTGGAGGGAATATTCACTTAAATCAGGGATTATGAGTTCAAGACTGGCTGTGGTGATCAAGCACTTGAAACACTGTTAGTGTTTTGAAACTTTTGTATTAATTAATGTGTAAGAAGGACATTTTCTACATTATTAGCCCATCTAATGAATTTAGACCATGACATTAAAAAGCAAATGTATGGAAGGAGAAATTGCTCATAATGGGCATTTTCTTTAATTTGTAATGGTTTGTCTGTAAACTCTTGATAAAGTTTTAAGTAAGTATGAAAGCAAATATCGGTAGTTGTTTATGTATTAAAGAGTAAAAACAGTTTTCTTATTTTGAATATGTGATGAGCTTGTAACAAAGAAAATTTTCAATTTATTTTTAACATTTTCAAAGAAATTCAAGTAATTTCAATTGTTCAAGAGCAGGTTTTTAAAATTGATAGTTGGTATTTTGTGGGGTTTTAAATATTGTTTTACATAGTGGAATGTATTCAATATCAAGTTCCTCTGAGAGGGATATAGTACCAGTATCTAGTTATTAAAGGGTATGTCAGTTTTAATTTTTCTTTTTGATAATTCATGCTGTATAGATATTGTAAATACACCAAGACAAAATATGAATCCGTACTAAAGCATGTAGATGGGACGGTTTGACCAGATTTGTCCTAATTGAAAGTTGGGACAAAAGGCAAAATTGAAAGCTATGCTGGTTTCAACACTGATCAACCCTTATAGTGCTGGACCCGACTTCATTTGAATGCAAATAGGTTCGATCCAGGCCAGCTACCAAATAAATGGGTGGCTGGCCTGTGATCTAACCTGTTTGCCACTCTGAGTTATAATCTTTCCTCATCAAAATCAAGCAGATGTTTATGGATTTTTGAAAAGCAGACAACACAAAAATCTATTTTTAGAAAATTGCCTAGCATTCTAAGGATTAAGTTTTATTATGGGAATGAGTGATCCTTGTTTTTTTTTCATTATTACTGAACAATGAACTGAACAATGCTTTCCTACCAATTAGATCAGTCTTAACAAAATTTAAATAAATCATTTCATACAGACTATTCTTATTTAATGTTATTTAAAATTTTATTGTGAATCCAAAAATGAAAAGAAAAAAGTATGTCGACAAGTGAGTCTTTTCGTAAAATGACAGTTTCCATGGTAACTGTTTTTTGGTAACTGTTTTGGGCAAAAGTGTCAAAATGACCATACCATCTTCAAAGGTAATAGAACAACTTTTGGAAGGTTAATTAACGCAAAACTACATGAATTCAAACATTCATTATTTTATGATTCAATGTTATTTCAAATTATTACAATCTGAACAAATTTTTTAATTCAAATAAGTTTTTCAATTTTTTGTATTCAGCAAAAAACAATGAAAATTGATATATATATTACAAATAAATGAAGATATCTAAAAAATCCTTCCATAGAATTTCCTTATTTTTCAGTATGTGAAGTAAAATTCAATCTTGAAATACAAAATGCAAAAAAAAGTATATGGTTACGAGTTAGTTTTTCTGTAAAATGACAGTTGTCATGGTTACTGTGAACTTTTTGAAAAATCGTTTACAAAAACGATTTAAATAACTTTAAACTTGAAAAATAGAAGCTGGGCACTTGATATGCATGAGAAGTATATAGTTATGTTAATAACCTTTTATAGCTTTATGGATGATATAATTGTTCTTTGAAAAAAATCGCATACAGTAAATTTCATCTGAATAAAAATGTTTATACGACTACTATGCAAGTGCCTCTTCGGTAACAGTTAATTATCTCCTTTGGATGCGCAGATGAAGTGCGCAAATAAAACTACCGAGAACGTCCTTAAACATATTTTCTGTATCGCTTTTCTTTTGTCTCTTATGTTCCAAGCGAAATTCTCTGATATCTGCTCTATTGGCATAAGTTTCTGCTACTGCAAAAATCAAATAAAAGATGTAAACAATATGATGATTTTTATACCTATATGAGTTACAAAGTGTTTAAGCATGCTAGGCGGTCAAAACCTATAGTAAATCTTGAAAACCTATCTTATTTCAAATGTTTTCCAATTTTGTATTCATGCATTTTGATTTCCACTTTTATAAAGCAGTTGTACAATTCTTTAAGAAAGTTACGATCACCATCATGCTTTGTTTAACCCTTACAGTGGTGGAACTCATGCATGCTTAAGCAAACAGGTTACTTCCAGGCCAGCCACCAATAGGCAGCTGGCCTGTGATCTAAACTCTTTGCTACTCTGAGTATCTTTCCTCAATAAAATCAAGCAGATATTTAAGGTTAAGGAATGCAGACGACACAAAAATCTTAATTTCAGAAAATTACCCAGCATTCTAATCTTAGGGTTAATTGTTTCATGCTAATACACACTCAGAGAATGGTCATTAGTGTATATACTTTTAACCTTAGAACATTTGATCACAGTGTATCAACTTTTAACTGGTATTTTTTTCACATGCAAAAGTGACAAATGTTTGAAACAGATAGAACATGTTTATTTGTTTGCCCTGAATTTCATCTCCCTAATTTCAAATGTTTTGTTAAATGCCAAGGAACAATGCTGATGTCATTGAATTCATTCTGCCATTTCGGTCACTTAAGGTATTGATACTTCTTACTGAAAGGGTCCTGTTTATCTCATCATTTTGTAGCTATGAGATATACTTTTGAAGATATTCATCAGACGGGGTTGATCATGTGACCAATGTTGACGAAAAATGTCTGAACAAGATGGCCGCTCCATAGGTATATTTGCTTTTTTCAGCAGATTACTTTTGTTTTCCTCTATTTTATATACACCACATTCGACATTCAACTTTCTTGTTCTGTTAGTATATGGTAACCCATGGTTTTTAGCAGTGTTACGTCTAACACTCGGTACAGAAAACACAGTCGATGGGTGATGTTTTTAGGTCATTTGCATCCCATGATTTGAAATTCTTTGCAGGGTTTTAAAGCAAACAGCATGGCACAAATGGATACAACATTAACCGACGGGTGCGAAAAATTGATTGTTGGAACATGACCTATATAGAATAGTGGAAAACAACATTATTCTGCTGAAAAAATGCTTAAATACCTGCCACCATTTGCAATCTGGTTTATATCATAAACATTGATCACGTGATCACCCCCGTCTGATTCATGTAATTTCTCAAGGCATGTCTTTTTGTCACAAACTAAATGGTAGTAGACGACATTTGAACTTGAAATAGAATTGGAAGTTACTCATCTTGAGCAATATTACTTAAGTAATTAATTAAGAATTTGTCAATATTCTAATTTTATTACACTGTCTAATCATTACACAATGGTGTTCTTTCTGATTGGTCAAGAATTTTAGCATTCCCCCTCCACTTGATGACAAATGTGTTCATGTCAAGTTAAAGATATCACTTGTTACAATTTGTAATTAAAAGTGCTTAGAAGTATTGAGGAAATTTGGATGATAACAATTATTTCTTTAAAACTGTATAAAATAGCAGCTGAAAGCAAAGTAAGTTTGTTTAATTCTTTAAAGTCTGTATGCAGTTGATTAACATGTATTTGTCATCTCGCTTTTGAGATCTATGGCATATTGACTGTAAAAGTTATAATAAATTACTGCTTCCTGAATTAATTGTGCTTTCAATAGCTTCTTTTAATTGTATATCAAACAACAATACACAATCTTTTTTCTTTCAATGACGCTTTACTTAAACTTTTCTCCTCTGTGAACAAGCAACTTTAATCATTTAAGCCATCACCAAACAATAACAACATTTGACCACTTTGTTGCAGGTGACTCTGCAAAACATTGTGGAAAAAGGAGAAATTGCTTGTTAACAAGCAATTTCTCTTTTTCCCACAATGTTTTCTACCCTTTCAGAAATTTCATCACATTTTGAAATCTTGTCTGCAAACTCTTTTAATTTGGAACAGTCGAAAACAAATTGCGTTTGGTAAAGGGTTAGCACATTTTTTACTATTAAGTCATCTGCTGTAGGTGTGGTTTGAGATTGGTATAAACAGAAATGCCATGATAGCTTGACATGGACTCAATTGGAAATATTTATAAACTTGAATTGTTAATTTATGTGACAGAAAATATATAGATATAAAACATTAATTTTATTTGTTATGTTAACTTCCTAGAGTCACATTTGTTTTGAAAGTCTAATGACATTTCAAGTGTTCATTGTAATACTGAAACTAGTTCTTCACTTCTGAAGAAGTTGCTGTTATCTTGCATTGAACCCTCAATCTACTGTAGCCATGTATAAATTAATTGTATTTTTATACAGAAAATTGACATTTTCTTGTCTTAGTTGGGTAAGAAATAGTTTTATTTGAGGACATTGTTTTAGGGGAAAAATCTATCTGTCATGTCAACCATTGGTAAGAGTACCATCTCACAGATTGAAATTTGAAACTGTTTGAAATAAAATGTCTTCTACAGAGAAAATGACAACACCAATCTATATGATTACATTTAACTAGAGTATTTATACACTTCTTACTCTCTATGAGAACTGTATTGGGAAAATAAACCAATTTGTTGTTGAAGAAACAGTAAAATATTTAAACTTTTATATTATTGTGATTGGTGATCTAACCTTGAATTACCCATATGTGTAGGGTGGAATATTTAGATACCATTATGATGTGGGTCTCACTAACATTTGACTGAACATGTGCAGACCTAATATCTATGTGAAATGATCAAATGGGTAAGAATTTGCCATCAAAGCACTGATTGGCAGTGAAGCTTGTGTCACTTTTATCTTCTAATTAAAGAAAAACACAAGTACGAAGCAAGACTAAAACAGCCTTCTTTAAAGCAACAAGGATAAGTTGAATCACCATGATAACGTTGGCTACTCAAAGAAAACAATCTTCCCTTTGATAAACCAAAACAAATTATTGACATAAATTTAAACTTGTTGGTTAAATATCCAAAATCCAAGGAACATTTTAATTTTACTTATGTTTTACATTGTCATCAATTTGACACAAATTCTATCCAATGATCAAATTAAAGAAAATGATCATGGAAAACCAAATGGTATAATACTGAGGGTCCTGCGCAGCCCTGTGGCGAAAATATAAATCGGGAGTCCTGGGTTCGAGCCCCACTGACACCTCTGGTTTTGTGTGACCTTTGGCAAGTCACTTCAGAAACCTAGTCTAGTACTGGTGAATCCAGAAAAGCCGTAACATAACTGAAATAATTGTTGATATAGCGTTACACACCTTACAAAATAATACTGAACAATTTTATCGTGGTGAAACCAGAAGTTTTTCATCATTTGTTTTCATAACCAGCTTTCAATATTGGTTTCTTAAAGCATTGTGCATATTCATGATTCCTTGGAAATCTATTAGTGCCAGGCTAGTATATTCTGTCTTGCCCTAAGATGTACATCGAATACAACACAGAAATCGTGCATTGAGTTCACAATATAGTTTATCTACAAAATAAGCACCCAATTAGTTAATGTATGGTTTAAGGGAGGTAACTCTCATAAATAATTGATTTTGGTGTAAACTACACAGTTTTTGTTGCCAACTTTTGGATTGTTTAAATTGTCTTGTGAGAAAGACTCTTGCTCTTTGCTTTGAGTAACAAACAAAATTGAAAACAAAATTGGTGAAAAGAGGACCCCTATCATCAAAACCAATATTTCTGTTTGTTATCACATTTCATGTAATGAACATGATTGCTGAAATATTATTAATATGTTTAACCAATCTAGCAAACAATAGCGACATTTGTTCGGTTGCAGTCGACTCTGGAAAACTAAATGGGAAAAAGAGAAATTGTTTGTGATTAGCAGTTTCTCCTTTTCCTACAATGTATTCTATGTTATCAGAAGATTTTTCCCAATTTCATCGCATTTTGAA
Source organism: Cerastoderma edule (assembly GCA_947846245.1). Lineage (NCBI taxonomy): Eukaryota > Metazoa > Mollusca > Bivalvia > Cardiida > Cardiidae > Cerastoderma > Cerastoderma edule. The sequence goes on from OX401410.1 coordinate 27,376,555, forward strand.
ATGTCGTCTGCAAACTCTTTCAATTTAGGACAGTTGAAAATTAGGTGTTTGTTAAAAGGTTTAAAAATCAATAGCAAAAGGGACTGCTTCAATTTATAAATTTGGTCGTACCATGAAATCTGTATTGTATACCACCACAGCATAAGCTGTATCCATATAGTGTGATTTTGCATGGGATATTTTGTCCAACCAACAGAATAAGTTTACTGGCTGTGGTAACATATTGTGTGTCAGTATTATAACTTATAAAGGCAAATGTGAAATAAGTTATACTTGTTTTTCTCCAATTTTCAAATGGACTAATGCAGAGCTATGTGCTCTGGTAGCAATAAACATAAAGCATTTGATATGTACAATCATTGTCTCTCAACTCTTAATTCTAAGATGCTGAAATCCTGTGTTTTTGTTAAATAATATGAAGTGAGCCTTTACACCCGACACCACTTAGGTATGAAAGTCAGTTTATAAATAGACACAATAATTCTTTCTCACATACCTTATCAGCATTAAGTGACAAGAGCTGTTAAATGTTTCTAAAGATCCATTGTGACAACAGTAGCTAAAGGTACACTTATTCTAAATTCAGATGGCTTATGAAAAAAACAATGGTTAAACAAATTGAAATATCTGCAATATAGATGTTCTACATCTTTCATAAATGGTTATGGACGGTAGCTGGCTATAATCGAGTTTTATAGTACTTTATAACATCTATGTTTCCATTTCATTAGTAGCAGACAATTAAGTTTAAAAAGTCTTTTAATCCCAGCACAGTTTTATACCACAACATCTAACACAGGAACACCTTCATCCAGAACATCTTATACATGTAATATCAATTTAGCAAATGTTACATGTTTAATTATGTGGGGCTTTAACACTGTGTTAACAATTTTTCAGTTATGTTACATCATTCCTTGATTCACCAGTACTAGGCTAGGGCTATTAAGTGTTTTGCCAAAGGACACTCCCACATTACCAGTAGTATCAGAGGGGATCGAACCAGGGATCCACAAGTTCAAAGACCACTACCTCAACCACTGGGCTAGGCTTGACCCTTTACCAAAGATAAAGCAATAGGGGTTTGTGGCAGCCATTTCTTACAAACTTAAGGTCTGATTCTCTAATCACTCCACTATCTTGATGAAACAACTTGAAGAGAACAGAATAATATTTTGATAAATTTATTACCATTTGAAACTTATTCAGCTACAAAAAATACAAAAGCAAATAAAAGCAAAGCAGAGACTAAAAGAAGCATACATAAATAGTTACACAGACCCTCATCATGGGTTGATACAGTATCTTATGCCTCTGGCCCATAAACATAAGCACAAAGTAAATCTATTTCCATTGCTTATCTGACATTGTAAGGGGTATGTTCTATGGTTGCATTCTGATTTTTTCACTTGTGTTTATTGATGCTGACAAAAAGTCCAAAATCCTCAAAAAATGCATAATTCAGTAACACCTATGGTGATTCTGCAATGAGCAAATTATGTCAACAGTATAACAAAATGAAAAATGTTTGAGAAAATGAGAAATTCTGACCATAAACAAAAGATCAGTATGGACGTCTGATCAGCAGCAATATGGAAATGAAATCTATTCAAAAAGAAATACTACTCATTCGGAGCAGTATCTCAATACTCTAATATAAGTTATAAAAGTGTGCTGCAAACCCACAATCTCATAGTAAAAGGTGTTGCAGAGGTTTTTCTATAGACCTTGAAAGACTTTTGAACCACACATACACACAGCTGTTACACAAGATTCCCTCTGATTTGAGATTAATTAGCAAAACATCAGTCTGAGTGCTCAAGCTAGTAACATTACCTCTCTATAGATTGGAGACTGTTGCATGAAAATAGAAAAATGTCCATGGCAGCGCAAAATTGATTGTCACAATAAAGAATAATAATGCATGCACTTCTTCATAGCTCTGGCAAAGAAAATTAGACTACATGTAAACAAGTAAGTCAATACCTGTTTTGTATTTGTATGTTGTTTAAGGCTTTTTCAACAATATTTCAGTTATGATATGTCTTCCTCGTATCCACCAATACATCTACTAGGCTAGGCCACTAAAGTGACTTGCCAAAGGTCACTCCCAAGAAACCAGAGGTGTCTATGGGGCTCGTACCCGGGAGCCCAGAGTTCTAAGTCTGCCCCCTTAACCACTGGGCCATGCAGGACCCTAATGTTGTTCTGTAATTAATATATCTTTATACTCCAATAGTAACCATAGCTTTATTCACCATCAAAGCTGCCTTCATTGTGTAACTTCCGGATTGTCAAACAGCAAATTAATGAACTTTTTCTACATGTAACACACTTTTTGGTTTTAGCCTTTGCTGGGATTTGAACCCAGACCTCTCTCTATGCTTAAAGCATAAAATGTATTCTACCAAAGAACTTCAAAGGCAATCTACCTCAAGCGAGACATACTGGAAGAAGTTTAAACAGACAGATGACTTCACATAACACTCCAATGAAACCAGAGGTTCCAGTGGGGCTCAAACCCTGAGATCTTAGACCGCCATCTTAAACACTCCACAAGACCTCAATAATTAGCACCAAAGTTACTTTTTGAATTATATGATGTGATACATCCATTTACGGTCAAGGTTCATCTATTTTCTATTGTATATCATTATACAATACTAGACCTAAATATGCTTTGTAAGAGCAAGATTCACTTTGGACACAATGTTCTTCATGTAAGGGAACTTATATTTTGATGAGCATGTGGGAGAGGATTTTGAATAAAAGCAATACAGTAGTGCTATTGTATGAGTTCCCGAAAACAGCATATGGTATCTTACATGTAACATAACATATCAGAACCCAAATGGGATCATAACATATCATATCCCATCAGATCTCATCAGAAAAAAAGCATCAGATAGTATCAAATCGTATGGCCACACAAGATCCTAAATATAGTTGTACACTTCATTTGCTTTCCTAATAATGAAGCGTATGGCATGGCAAAGAATGGGTGCAATTTTCACAAGCATATCCACATTGAATGATAAAACAAACTTAAACAAATATGCTAACAAAATGAATTCGATTTCATATATTTCTTGAAATATGATTTCTAAGATTACTTTTTGATGTTGTCAAAAATTATTTGAACTACATATCATATTTGTAGTCTTCAATTATCATTCCTTTCAATGGATTTACAGTCGTTTCCCCCGAACGACCGTTTCCCTGCAGTTGATTTATATATAGTAATCGGGGAGTTGTTTCCCTGCGATCATTTTATATAATAGCGATCATGACATAAAGGGAGAAACAAATAAAAAAAATCAAGGGCACATTTTGATTGTCTTTATGAACTTTTGAACTTGAACTTTTTGTAATGTTTTTTCTTGTTTTCTTATGACTTGGTTATAAAACACATATGGAGTAATTGAATTTTTGAAAAGAGATTTTGTGTTTGTCGCTCATTTACGAAGCGTGATATGCCCACCTCATATTAAACAAAATGACTATTTTCAAAACTTATTTCATTACTAGTCAATCAACAGACGGATTTGCTGATACATTTTCTAATTTTTAGATACTAATCGGTCCAAACCTGCAGGTTCGGGCTAATTAGGATCTATACTGTTTTCAAACTAGTCAGCATATGAGGTTATTATCATGTTAGGTTATTAAACCTAATTACGTGTTTATATAAAACATTACCACACTAACAAATATATGATTCATCGTAAGATATATACTATATAAAATGGTTGCGGGGAAACGACTTCTCGGTTACTATATAAATCAACTGCGGGGAAACAGTCGTTCGGGGAAATGACCGTCACCCTTTCAATGCTGGCTTAGTAATTTGACAAACACTATTTAAGCGTAAATAAAACTTCTACTATTTGTTTTCCATTTTAAAATACTAGATCATGCCCAAATTTGCTATGGACGAAGCGACAGCCTCCAACACAGTTGATTGTGCTCATAAATCAAAAGCGATTTTGACAGACTCCTACATAGTGTTTTACTAAACATAGTTCAAAACAACATTCCCCCTTATTTCAATAGTGAGATAAGCAATATTGCAAAGTAACACATCATTTGCATCGTCTCTTCGAAACACTTCCAATGATGAATCAGATAACAATATTTTACTTTTTTTTCAAGATACAATTCATGTACACAATGTATACCAGTCTTATGTTCACAATGGGTTGGTTCCAGACATTTTCAAATCAAGTATCTGCATCCATATGAAAGATGCTATCATTTTAATGCATTAAGTATCAAATCAGTGCTGGCCAAAAAATTCAAACACTCTTTACTCAACATCAAAGTTTTGTTAGTTCCCAATTAAAAAAATATTGTCAACAGCAGTTTAATTTGTGATAAGATTTGTAGATATTTCTTTGATTGACCGTGATTTAGGGAAATGAGGTAACTGTCAAATAAAAGAAATTCCAACAATAATTCCAAGAAGTTTTATACTGGAAGGAGTCATATTCAAATCATGGTACGCCCAGAACTAATCGTTTTATGAACAAGAGACATAGGCTTCTTCAGAGATCATCTTTTTCAAAAATGCTTTCAGGCAAGGATAACTGTATAAGCAATATTGCAATAAGAGGTCATTAATCCTTCGAATACTGGGTAGTTTTCTTAAAATAGATTTTTGCTTTCAAAAACCTAAAATATCTGCTTTATTTTGATGCGGAAAGATACTCAAAGTAGCAAACAGGTTAGATAACAGGCAAGCCGCCAAATTACTTGGCCTGGTTCTTACCTGTTTGCATAAGCATGAAGTTGGTTCCAGCACTATAAGGATTAGAATAAAACATATGTGTGAAGCATAAGTTATCATTTCTAAGATATCATTTCTGATAACTTTCATTTCTCACTTTCAAACAAGACTGTTAGAAGCTTTAACTCGTCCATATTTCCATAAAAATATTTTTTCTAATGATTAAAGATGATAATCACTTAAACAGTGCTATAAATTGCTGGATATTGGAATAATACACCTGATACAACTCTGGTCTCCAATCCCCAGATTATATATTTATACAGCACTGGTGTAAAACAAAAGGGACTGGATCAGACGTTTATTTATGAGAGTTACCTCCCTTTGACCACTACTTATTTTCTATATGCTCATTTCAAAGAGACGTTGGCGATTGTTGAAATTGTCACAGAATTGATTGATTTCTGAACATACTTGGGCAAGACCTTATCTCCTATCAGACTACTGGAAGACTAACAAGTAATCAGGACCAAGTGAATTGTCCCGGGATGTAAATGAAGCTTTTATCATCAACAAAATCTTTGCCCAAAGTTTTATTAAAAAACGGTCACATATCATGTTCTGCACTTTACAAAGGTTACTTTTATCACTTTAATTATTTGTTTTCTATTGCCTACTGAAAAAACAGCGCGAAACAGAGTAAGAGATAAGTAACCCATTGGTTAAGATGGCGGACTTATAACTCGGTGATCCAGGGTTCGAGCCCCACCGACACCTCTGGCTTCATGGGAGTGATCTTTGGTATGTCACTCCAGAGCCCTAGCCTAGATCTAGGAAAGCCATTACATAACTGAAATATTGCAACGGCGTCAATCACCAAACAAACAAAACTAACATCAAACCTCATTTATATGATTTTGGTGCTAGACCACAAGGCTAAAACTTAATCATGAACTCATTCAAACACATTTGCAGCAGAGGACTTGGTTGTTTCAAAGACATCACAAAAATTAACCATTTTTTTCTACAAAGTTGCCACTACCAAACAATGATAACAAATTCTTCTACAGCAGAAAGGTAACGAAATCTGTAAAGAAAGAACACCTAAGTGTTACAATTTCAATAAAATTCATTACAAAGATGTTTACATCATTTCTCAAATTGATTCATTATCAACTTCAAACAAAATAAGTATCAAATGTTTTAAGCAGCACTTCCAAGCATCCTAGGATTTTATTCTGTGTCTAGGATTTGAACCCAGATCTCTTCATTTGATAATGAAGTGTTTTATCTTTTAAACTATCACAGTGGATTGATATCCAATTGCTTGTAAGTGCTTGCTGATAGACACTACATTGTTTTTACGTGTGTTACAATATTAAGTGCAACTATCAACATACTTTTTCTTATTTACTTAATCCTAAAAAAACATTTTTTGTGTCGTCTGCTTTCCAAAACTTTATTTATCGGCTTAATCTTTTTTTAGAAAAGATACTCAAGTAGCAAACAGGTTAAATCACAGGTCAACCGCCAATTTATTTGGCAGCTGGCCTGGATGTAACCTGTTTGCATAAGCATGAAGTCGTTCCAGCATTACAAGGGTTAAAAACAAACAGTCTTGTTCCAAACAGAATATTTTTCCAAATTTTCAAAACAGATAGAATTGACACCAATCAAACATTGAAAGTTGTGTTCTGGACTTAATGACAGAGCACAGTGTCAACTGTTAAGTACAATACAATACAATTATTTCATTTACAATGTTATACAGTCAATCGCATATTACAACATTAGAAAATAACAGTTAATTTGAAATATATAATGTAATATTATGAAAGGACAAGACATTAGTGATGAGCAACATATAGTAAAGTTATAAGGGATTCGAAAGTTTTGTCTAAAAAGATTGCTATTATAAATATATTTAGCCACATTTAGAATTTATTTTTTGTTTTTTGATGCCATAAGCATTTCTAATTTGTAAAGAACTAGTCATCTGTTGAAATATTGTTGAAGACATTTTCACTATATATCATGATAAAAGGGCAGGCAAGAAGGAAATGTTACTCATTTTCAGCTGAATTTTGATTACACAATTCACATACTCTTTCTACTCTAGTTACATTTCTGTGTCTGCCAGTTTCTACCTCTAAATTGTGAATTGATGTTCTGAATTTACAAAGTTATATACTCAATTAATTGTCTTGGATAAAGTCAAAATATTCTTATTGTACGAATGAGTGTTTGAAAATTTGATTGTATTGTAAGGACAAAATTATTTACCTTTCTTTATTGAACTTGCAGACTTTATTCTAACTATGAGTTTACCCTGCATCACATTTTAAGGAAATTTTATTTACATCTAGCTTTATAAACATTATTACCTTCAAAGTCAGATGAACAACTTAACTACTGCCATATCTTTCTTCTGAAGAAGTGACACGAAAACTAATAACAAACAATCTAATATTGGATGGAATGAAAGAGGGAGAAAGAGGTGCGTGAGGCAGATGAAGGACATCAAACCCTGTATATTGAATACCAAAGGCCATTGTATTAAACCTGTATATAAATTAAGCTGTTGACGGTAACTTTGATTGCTATTAAAGACCCGTGAACCATGCACGCTCGTGTCTAGTTATTTCCCCCTTTCCAGATGACAGCAGAATCCTTACAGTATCATAAGACAGACATGTGGAGTTATTAATAACTGAATACCAAGATTGGTAATATCGATCGTAGATACGATGTTTTATTATGTTAAACTGTATTAATTCATTCTCTTGAGTTAACCATAGGTATTAAACCTCAAAAATTGTAGTAAAGTGATAAGCCCAGTTCAAATTAGCATAGGCATTATTTCTGTATGAGTAATTGTTGAGCATATCATAAATCAGTTAGATGTTGCTACTTTCTGATGATCATTAAGATTCTATGCCAGAATCGAATCATATTACATTTTCTGACCACATTCAGAGGTAGCCTGCCTAGTTCACCATAAAGACATGATACATTTGTTGTTTTATGCGAAGTATTCTATGACAAACATTTTTATGAACATGTTCAACATCTGTTGCAGAATTATATGACCAAATCTCAGAAGTATAAAAATGCACAATAGGTAGTATAAGGGAATCGAAATGAGTGCATATGATTTAAGTGTAAATAAGTAATGTTTTCAAGATGAGAAATAAACTGTGCATTGACTCAGAGGCATTTTCAGCTAATGCGTTCTGAGACCTTAACCATGCAGCTACCATTTTTGTACACCTAAATATTTAAAACATTTTACAACTTCAAGTGTTTGGTTGTATAAAATAAAATCATAATATACATGAAATCTTTTCAAAGATCATGACTTTTGTCTTGTTCATGTTAATTTTCCAACACCATTCATCACAATAGTTTTCACTATCGTTTAGCATTGTTTGTAGACTTGGTGGTGATGTACAGCAATAAACAGTTTGATTATCTGCAAAAACTAGAACAGTGAGTTTTGATTGATCAATAGTAAGAATATTGTCTATATTGGCATTGATATTGTCTATCATGTCATTAATGAAGTCATGTTTTTCTATAAAACTTGTTTGAATGCGGACACATTATTTTCATCAAAACACATTTCATCAACATACACATTAGATTGTTTAGATCTTTTCTTCTTATATTTCTTAAAAAAGGCAAAATATAGGCATCCATGATCAGAGAACTCCAATCCAGAATTTCAAAATATTTAACCCATTACCTAACAATAACAATATTTGACCAGTTTGTTGCAGACAACTCTGGCAAACATTGTAGGAAAAGGAGAAATTGCTCTAACGTGATCTGCCCTATCAGAAGATGTTTTTTCAACTTCATTACATTTTGAAATGTCGTTTGCAAACTCTTTCAATTTGGGACAGTTGAAAATTGGCGTTTGGTAAAGGTTTAAGTAAATATATACTCTTTTGTTTTAATTATGAATAATCAAGGACCCTGCCATGGGCAGTATGTAAATCTACCTAGTATGTCATCATGCAGTCTACCCATGGTAATATGATTGGTCGATTTACATAACATGAGCAGACGACTCCTGTGACTATTATCTTCTTACAATTCATGCATACTGGTAAGTTAACAGACAAGTCATGTAAAAAAGGCATTTGGTTTAAAATATCACCATTATCATCTGGTAGGGTATACAATAAGTCGGATGTTTTATAATTTAAATCACCTGTTACAAAGGTTTAACAAAGAAAGCATGAACTTTTATATCCCCTTTAATGGGTAAGAACCTTCAAACTAATAAGGGGAGTGTAACTAAAGTGACCGGAGCCAAAATATACCACTGTCATGTTTGTCAACAATTGAAATTTTACTTTTTGAGCTTTCTTTATAATAAATGGACAACCCTCCGCATAGTCTACCCGTTCGCATACCTACACATTTGTTACCAAAACAAATGAAAACTACAATAATTGTTTATCTCAACATTTACATGTGTTCTGCTTAACCCTTTACCAAACGTCAACTTTTCGACTGTCCAAATTGAAAGAGTTTGCAGATGACATTTTAAAATGTGGTGAAATTGGAAAATAATCTTCCGATAGGGCATTAGACATTGTGGGAAAAGGAAAAAATTGCTTGTTACTAGCAATTTCTCCTTTCCCACAATATTTTCCAGAGCCGCCTGCAACAGATTGGTCCAATGTTGTTATTGTTTGGTAATGGGTTAACCATGTTTCACAAAGAAATATAAGATCAAAACAGTGTGTTGTCTAAAAAGACAATGTCAGTTTTACTAGCCAGACCATTAATGTTCCATTAAATAATGTAGTTGCTCTTCACTGTCCTAGTTTTTCATCTCAATGAATCGCCCAACAGGTTGTTGTACCATTAGCCTGACTCCTGCCCATTTTACGGATTTTCAGCTGCTCATCCCTGGTCCATGATAGGATATAACTCACTTTGCTTTTCAAGAACATGTTTTGTTTGTGTGATTCTAACTTGTTAGACTGTTGCTTCTAAAACATCGGAATTGTTAATTGCTGCTTTCCTAACCAACTCCGCAGTTTTATAAGATTGGACCTTGGCTATGATGGGTCTGCACTTTGAACGTTGAGGCCTACTGATATGGTAAACTCGATTCAGTATGATTTCTGTAGTTTATCGTGGACAAAGGACAAAATCGTCTCTTCATGATCTTCACTGTCTTGTCCTTGAAAGCCATGGAAAAGCAAGTTTTCTCTCATGCTTTTGAACTCAAGATCTTCAGATTCTTTTAGAAATAAGGAACTCTTTTTTTTCATCAATGACCCTTATCATATTATCTAGTGCTGCACTTTTATTTTCAAAACTTCTGACCTCTGACCTGGTTAAAATACAAACACATTTGAAATCAAATACACAATGACAATAATTGACATTATTAATCAATACACAGAGGTTTGTGCTTTGAGAGTAATAATTGTTAAAAAGTTGATATACACAATTCTTGTCACTAAAAAAAAAGACTGTTTTCAACTTATTTACTTATAATTTGCTAAAACCCTGTGTTTTCATTTATCAATGGGAACAGAGTTGTCTGTCCTCGTTTGGGAAAGCCGGTTTATAAATAAACAGTGGATTTCTTTCTTGCGAGCCTAGCTATCGTCAGGTGACAACTTAAAATAGTTACTGTAATGCTTAGTACCAAAGGAAAGTAATCCTGCACCGAGAAATTTACCAATGTAGGAAGAGAGTGCACTTTTGATTTTCCTATTTAAATTGATTCAATATATTAATTTATTTTTGTTTACGCTGTTTATTTTCCTTCTCGCTTAACTAATTTTTCACTTGACCGAAATGAAGTATGTGTCCATGTGCATGAGATGTAAACGTTTCTGCAGACGCACTTGATTATAGTATCTAAAAATACTACATGTACCTCTTATCCTAAGTTCAAACTGTTGTTAACAAAGAAAACCCGTTTAAATGGTCTGCAATATCTGCCATTTCATTTGTCTTTATCTTTTCTGTACAGGGTCTGGAAAGCTGTCAATAATCCAGTTCTATGTTACTTTAGAAATCTATGTTATTATTTTTACTGTTGAAGACAATTCATTCTAAAATGTCAAAAATCTCAATCTCAAAGAGAGTCTTTTTAATGATGTAGGAAGACCCCTTAGGGCTAGTCAAGCCAGGAAGAACCACCAGCTTTCAGTAAATCAGTCAGGAAACTGCCTCTTGTAAACATCCAGATGCCATCACCAAGACTTGAACCCACAAGGAGAAGTGACCATTCCAAGGTTACAAGGAGGTGACATCATTCTAGTTGTTACATAGTGTGATATTTGTGCACAGATGATATCATCTTGAATTAACACACTTAAATTGAGTTGGTAACATATAATGCAGAATAGATTATCATTTGTAGGAAATTCATCTATGGCTACCCAAATTCTTTAATAAGTTAATATCCAAAAATAAATTTAGTTCTGCATATCACAAATGAAGTATTACAACCAAGGCCACATGATAAGCACATATCTGTTGAGAACTATGAAAAACCTACTATCAATAGTTACATAATTGACTGTGGAGTGTTTAAAATCTCATCCATTATAACTCGCTCAGTAGAAGACGTAAGAAACCAATGAGACAAAAGGATAAATTCCTCCTCATCAGCAAATTTTTCTTCTGTCATGATTTCTATTGAATACCACTCCATTCATTGATGTCTGCAGAAGTTCAGTAAGTAGATACCTTAACCCATTACCAAACAATAATGACATTTGACAAGTTTGTTGCAGATGACTTGGAAACATTGTGGGGAAAAAAGAAATTGCTTGTAACGACCAATTTCTCCCTTTCTCAAAATGTATTCTTGCCTATCAGAAGATTATTTACCAATTTCATCACATTTTGAAATGTCGACTGCAAACTCTTTCAATGGGACTGTTGAAATTTTGGCATTTGGTAAAGGGTTAAACAATTTGGTTTATCAAAAGGAGTACTACTGCTTAAAGTATCAAAACTAGATGTTTGTGTCGTCTGCTTTCTTAAACCTTAAATATCTGCTTAATTCTGATGAGGAAAGATACTCAGAGTAGCAAACAGGTTAGATCACAGACCAGTGGCAAATTTACTTGGCAGATGGCCTGGATCTAACCTGTTTGCTACTCTGGGTATCTTTCTTCAACAAAATCAATCAGATATTTGGAAAGCAGACGACACATAAATCCATTTTATGAAAATTACCCAACATTCTAAAGATTAAATAAATGTTTCTTATTAACCTACCTATGATTCTGGCAAAGGAGAAGTTAATTGCCACAGGTTGGAAATATTTTCATCCAGGATGCTCTCCATATGCAAGACCTTATTTGTTCCTGTGGATCACAAAAATATAAAGACAAAAATTTGTAGAGAATGTTGGTTTTTAATGAACATTGAATTATACACAATTTTAACAAAGTTTTTTAGTTCAAACTTTTTTTTATTTAACATTGATTGTTACAGAATCTTAAAAGCTTATTGAATTCACTCTTAATGACTGTTCCTCGATACTAAACCAGCTAATTCGTGGGTTAGTCCAGGCAATCTTCACCTTCCTTAACGGAGATACGAATCTGTGACCCTCTGTCAGAAAGGCCGACGCTCTACCACTGCACCACTATTGCGCACCAATTTGAAAGGCATTCATATCAATTTGTTTAAATTATTTAAGTATGATTTGTAATTGAATTAGTTTAAGAGAGTTTGTGACAGTTTCAACTTACTTGTTGTGTTGTTTAAACCTAAGCAGAACAGCACAGTCATATTCACTAACCACCTTAGCGGGAAAGGTCTGATCTTGGTACACTGAAATGAGTTATTTCTGGCAAACAAGAAGGTGATGCTGTGTAATTTTCTAAAAATAGATTTTTGTATCATCTGCTTTCCAAAACCTTAAGTATCTGCTTCGTATTTTGAGGGAAGATATACTAAGTAGCAAACAGGTTAGATCACGAAATCTGTTCACATAAGAATGAAGATGGTTCCAGCACCGTAAGGGTTAATGTGTTGAAACTCATTCTCATATGCAGTAATCTCCCTTTAATTTGGTTTAGGAGATCTCTGCTTTCACCGAAAAATCCTTTCAGATCTGGAAGGATTATATTTTTTTCAATTTAAATTTGAATTCAAAATCTGTAGCTATGGATTGTTACATTTTAGTCAGTTGGGCTTCCTTGACACAATCATAATAAAAATGTTGGCCCAATATACAAATTCTGACGGAATTGCGTTATTCGTAACCAAACTAATGTGTTACTAATTAAAAAAAAATACACTCATTGAATTATACCAAAAGACTAGAGTATTAATACTGTGACGAAGAGTCCGCGGAATATGGAAACATATTACATAACCATGACTGAAAATACTGGTGAAATTGTCAGTGATTCATAATTTTGATGTTTATATACTGGTGAAATTGTCATGATTTTGATGTTTCAGTCACATGACTTTGGCTATGGTTAAATGATTTCTTCGAAGTGGTAGTCAACTGCACTGTAGCAAACAGAACTAATCTTGTGTGGAGTTTGGTTGAAACTGTGGCAACATAAAATTGACACAAACAATATGCGATCATTTCCATAGTTGCTCTATCCTGATGTGGTATTGTATTCAATTGATTTAGCGCCAATATCAACAGCTTATGTCATATAAACAAAGTAAGTATGACTAAGCCTTTGTTCTTTGAAAGCCAACTTTTTTAAAAAATAATTATTTGGGTTTTACACCACATCAACATTATTTCAGTTATGTAGCGATGCCCGGCTCTAGGGGATGGAGGAAGACCCCATACTCAACTGCCCATAAGGGCTGGTCAAGGCAGGTAGTACCATCGGCATTCCGTAAGTCAGTCGGGAGATTGCCTCTCATGAAAATCCTTATCCCTCTCAGGATTTGAACCAACACGGAGAGGGGCCACGTGTTTTCAAGTTCTGTACTCTAACCACTAGGCCACAGAGGCCCCTTTGATAGCCAGTACTGGGAGACAAAGCTTCTTGTAACATCTGACAATTTTCTTATATATATCAAAATTGGGATATTTTATATAACGCCAAATTCATACCCTGCGTCAAACTCAAGACCCTCAGAATAATGTCATCCGAATGTGGGCTTTTTTCTAATAGTATAGCCTCTATCAACTCTATGCTCTTTTCTGAAAGTATAGTTTGATAATTTACTGTTCCCATTGATAAGGTTTTTGTTGTAATTTCTTTAATTGCCCAAAGTCATGCTTCATAAACTTATAAATAAATATTTCTAAATCAATTATTGGGAAAGAAATCAATTCAATTTCTGCTCAACACCTTAACCCTTATAGTGCTGGAACAGACTTCATGCCTATGCACACAGGTTAGATCCAGGCCAGACGTCAACTAAATTGGCAGCTGGCCTGTTATCTAACCTGTTTGCTACTCTGGGTATCTTATCTCACGAAAATTAAGCAGACATTTAAGGTTTTGGACTTCAGACGGACACAAAAATCTATTTGGAAACATTAACCAGCATTCTTACTAGAAATATAGCATAAAAAAGTTAATTTGCCAATAGTTGATAACTTTACCCGACAATTTAATCTAGAGCTCATGACCAGTTAATAATTCGGCAGTTTTTTATACGATTTTCAACAATATTTGTGTGATAGCATAATGCCAGGTGCATCTCACAATGCCTCTAGTCTTTCCACCACAATGTTGCACATTTACCTTTCGTAGCATGAAAACACACACACACACCCAAAAAAATCAAAGTGCTGAAGGCACTGAAGTTGGATGACAATTCAAATGAATGAAAAGTATGCAAGGGTTAAAAGTAATGTCAATAGCATTATTCCATTTACAAATGTACTTTACTTCTTGCTTTCATCAGCACCAGACCAAAAACGTATAAATGTCTCAAGGACATTCCAATAAAATAAATGCTAATGAGGTTCAGACTTTAGACATACAGGTTAAAAATGTATGTCAGGTGAGCTAGGGTTCCAATTGGAAGTCATTTTGGGGACACATCAAAGTACCACAAGTTGGATATAGTGGTTTAAATGACATTTATATGAAATAGTGAATATGATGTAGTGTTTTTATCATCCATGATCAGTTGTATGTAAATATAACAAAACAAACAAAAAGATTGTGATTTTCAAGAGCTGTCTTAATGATGGCTCGTAAATGAGGAATATTTGAATCTTTTCTGTTATAGTCTTGTATGATATTTGTTTCAATAATCTTTTTTTTTTTACTATGTTGCCAAATAGGCATGGTTATGGCTGAATAAAATGTAACAGTATGTATGAGTAGCAAGTGGATAACAAATAGTAGACAAACACATAATCTCAATTTTGGTAGTTTTATTAGTTTTGCATGTTTATATTGGTCAACAATCTCCATATATATTTTTGAACAGTTTGAGACAAATACTAAAATAAACTTGTTAAAAGGTAATAAATGAGTGACTATATCATTATTGTCTGCTTTTTAATTAAATTGGACAATTCCCATGAGGCAGGATTGATTAAGGAAAAGACCATTTTAACCAGAACTTATTTACTCATTGTAAGCAGACAACTCCCTCAATCTTGTGACAGACGAGCATACCAAATACAGGCATGGTTATGGCTGAATAGAATGTAGAAGAATGTACGAGTAGCAAGTGGATAACAAATAGTAGACAAACACAACAATCTCTTTTTTTGCAGTTTTATAAGTTTTGAATTTTTATATTGGTCAACAATCTCCATCTATATTTTTGAACAATTGGAGACAAATATTAACAAAAATGTTGTAAAAAGAGTAATGAGTGACTAGTTTTTTAAAATATATATATTTATTATGCATATATTGTAAAACAGACATGACAAGGATAAAGAAAGAGCACCTTTTGCAAGAGCAGACTGATTACTATTTTAATGATCATCTTATAGTATATATACACACATGTTTCAATCTATGGATAGTTATTGGTTAAACTGTGGTGGCATTATTTTAATACCTAAATTAAAGTGGATTTGTGTAATTGGACATTTTTCTAGATTTATGAATTGTGAGTATGATAGAGGGTCAAACTTCTGTTTGAATGAATCTAAAACTGTCTAATATTAATCAAAAGCTACCTTATTACAGTAAATATAGGTGGTATACAAGTGTGCCATAATTTGAACTTACTAGTAATGAAATATCTGCATTTAAACATATCTTGATGATGTGAATTTAACACCAAATTAAGACGCATGTTAAAAAAATTCTATTTTTGCTGGAAGTATGAGTTATTCAAATTATTGTAGTTTTGATGTTACTTATTTCCTTGATACAGTTAAAGAGTTAATGGTTTTTGAAGTTTGAGTGTTGCTACCATTCATAAAATCATTTTTGTCCATCATTCAATTTTGTTGTCTGCACTTTATTTTAAATTTTTACAGTTATGGAATTTCAGATATAGGATTGATTTGTAGTTATGCAATTGACAATCATGAAGTATGAATGGAAGTGGTAAATGTTTACCATTTTTTGTAGGAGCAAATCAAATCAATTTACATCATGCTCACAGAGAAGAAAGGCATGTTATCTAATACAAAATGAAGTTAACAGTAAGGCTTAATACAAAGCACTTCTAGAAACGAAACAAAAGATATTTTTCTAATCAATCAACGGCATGCCAAACCAACAACCAACATTAACAACATATTAGTATTTTCACATAAATCGAGATGTCCATCTTGATTGAAAGTTTCTTTTATGAACAATTGTTATTTTGAAATATGATTTGTTTAGGGATGAGTATCATTTGACTTTTTTCTTACACACCAAAAACATTGTGATAGTGTCTTTAGAATATGACCATGATATCTTTTATACATGCGATTAGAAATAGATTGTGTCAACATAGGATTTCAATATTTTTCAAGACTGGTAGCATTAATATCTATAGACAAACCAATGCAATAGGTTTTGAAAAGTCCTACATTTATACGCATATAAATGAAATAACCCTGCCCACAAACAGCCATGTTCTTTATGGATCCAGATATATATATATAATAATAATAATTGTTGAGAAACAAACACAAATTTTGAGCATGATTTACTTATTATGTAACATCTGTTAGTCTGCTTTAATTCAATACAAGAAATATGAAACTTGTTAAGGTACAATAATGAAACTGAATACATGTGTGATGTATCAATACATTCTAAAAAGTAGTTCATAAGATACAAACTTGCATGTAAAAACCTAACCTTGATTTCCTAAGTATAAAAAGGCACAACATTTGCTTAAACTCAATATTTAGATATAGAACTTGTTCAGGGACCTTTGATTATGATCTTTAACACATATTTGGAAAGTATCATGTATTCCCATACAGTAATTTAGAGATACAAACTTGCACCAAGTTTTTACTAAGTACAAAAGTTTTTTTCTAAATTCCAAACAATTTATATATGGAACTTGTTAAGAAACCTTAGATTATGAACCTTAACACATGTTGTGAATTATTATGTAATCTATACAGTGTTTCATGATTTACAGAATTTCAGATAAAAATAGTTTTTTAAGTACAAAAAGCCACAATATTTTCTTGAATTTAAAATGTAGACATACAATTTTGTCAGGGACTTTACATTAAAACCCTTAACACGTGTATGAGGTATCAACCAATTTTGTACAGTAGTTCATGAGATACAAACTTGCATGTAATAACTTAATCAAGGTGCAATACAGATGCAGACGCCAAAGTGAGCAGTAAAGTTCTCCTTACCCTTAGAAAAGTAAAGCTAAAATCATTTTTTCAAGAATTATTTCAAATTTATTGTTTTCCAAGCATTTCAGGTTATCATTTAGTTAAAGCTCTACAGTATAGGACAAGATATAATCTAAAGTGTGTTTACAATGTTGCATGTTTTTTGTCATATAACCTGACCTCGTTCATGAACATGTCAACGTTAAACAAGCTTAAAATGCAAACTTTAATGTAGCTAAAGATTTTAATACTCTAACATTGGTAATTGCAAAAACAACAGGAAATGATTTATTGTAAATTACATCAACAAAAGTATCAGAATAACTGAACAACCTATGTGGAATTACAATTAGTACACTTAATTAACAGAATAAAAAGAATGACAAGATTTTGTTCATAAATGCAACTCATATGTCTACAAACTAAGTAGAATCAGACAAACATAATAAAATCAGGCAAACAAATAAACATAATTAGAATAAATAAAAAAACAACAAATTCAAATTCAGATATACTAAAATGTGTGAGTAATGCCAAATCATTGTGAATAGTACATGATTGTTTTTTTTTTCGTTTTCAAAGATGTAACTGAAATTCAGATTAATATACCCTCACTCTCCTGTTGGTTAATTAGAAAACAGGCATATAATACACACTATATGCATCAAACTAAAACAGGCAAATCTAATTTCCTGCTTGACAACCATCAGTCAGTGAAGCTATACTCTTGTGAGTAGTAAATTATAATCAATATTACTGTTTTCATAAACATAACTTAATACAGGTTAATATTTGTACACTCTTCTTGGTGAATACTAAAACCATGCAACAAAGAAACCAATACATAACAAAAAGAACAAATTAAAACATCCAGATTAATGAAGATTTGTGAGTGAAGTCCAATCATTTTACCAGCATAATATTTTGGACAATATTTGTATGTAATTCAAATACAGGAACATATTCACTTAAATGGATGAATAATAAGAAAAGGCAATAGTTCAACAATGCATAACAAAAACAATAAATTGAAAGTCCAGATTAATAGTAATGTTTGAGTGAAGCTACATCATTGTTAAGAGTATAAGATAATGTAAACACCTTTTTAACAAAAATGTGACTCAAATGCAGGTAAACATTCCTACACTTTTATGTAAGTGAACTGTAAATTCATGCAAACAACAAAGTATATAAACAAAAAAAGACAAAATTCCTGATTTACTGGAATGGGTAATAAAGTTTCAAAAATGTAAATGGTATTCAAAGATCCATCAATAGGACTGATATAAGAACAGTCAAACAATAATGTACAACAAAAATACAAAAATGTGATTCAAATGCAGGTAAACATTCCTACACTCTTATGTAAGTAAACTGTAAATACATGCAAACAACAAAGTATATAAACAAAAAAAGACAAAATTCCTGATTTACTGGAATGGGTGATAAAGTTTCAAAAATGTAAATGGTATTCAAAGATCCATCAATAGGAATGATATAAGAACAGTCAAACAATAATGTACAACAACAAAAATGATTAATTCAAATTTCTAGATTCAACTTTGTGTAACTTAAGCTGTACCATTAAACAGTCAAGTTAGTATACTAACTGGAAGTTGTTTTTGAAATTATCAATAGTATTGTCAAATACAATCATAATATTTTCTTAAAATTAATGTGGTTGATGAAACATTAAAAAAGAAATGCAATTATAAATTTGTTATAACAACTTGAATTACTGTTTGATATGGACTTCACATTATTTGTTGGAAGTTTCTAAAATTAAAAATGGCAACACAATACTATACTGGTTGTTGGTCACTTTTATGGTAATGTTTATCTGTATATCTTTTAAAAGATGCATAATCAAGGCTTCAAAAGAAATAGCTTTGCATTACCTTACATGACAATTACTGATTTAATAAGTTTATATCACATTTTAGAAAATTTCATATCTTTTGGACGGTTACAACATCATTGCCTTGCATTGTTAGTTTAAGGCTCAGCGGTCCTGATGCAGCTGCAGTTTCGATATCTGGATGAGGATTTTCAGTTGTTGTTAAAGCTGTCTGCAGGATTTCAGAACAAACGGTTATAATACTGTCCTCATCGTCCAGTAACAGCTCTGAGTAACTGCCATTTACTGATATGCCAATGACAATCACTGTTTTTTCTGTGTTAGGAAGTTCTGTTTCCTGTAAATATATAGAAATATAAATAATAAATGTAATTAAAAAATGTCTATAACCAAAGTTAATGTTTTCATTTCTTTCCTATAGGAAAACATCATAGCTTTCCCATATTAATTTCTATGTACCTGTTATCGTTCATCATTAGCACTGAACATGCATCTATGTAGAATCACTGACTTTCATACGGACATTTGATGGACATTATGATAGTTTGGCTTTTAAGTATGTATTATACGTAAGTATATATAAGTATATCATTTTCTCTGATTTGTAAATATGCAATGATTTGTAAAAATATATTTAAATAAGAGAGTGGTTTTGGAGAGAGTATTTCTCTGCTTATAAACTATTTGATTACTTATTCAGAGATGACTTGCATGAACTTTAAAGAAATGTATTATTAAAGACATAGTTTAGCCAGATGTTCAAAGCGGGCATGAAAATGTAGAAGCAGTAAAATAGAGCTTGATTTTAAAGGTAGGGTAAGTTTACTTAGATTTCTAGTAAAATCGTGCTATCATGATGAATTTATCTGTTAATCTGTTAGGGAGCACTATTAAAACACCAAGAATGTATATGTTAATCTATATACCTCCACTTTTGACCTTGATGTGGTTTGCAAGGTCGTTTTGCCATTGTAATGATTTGTTACTACATCTGTAATCTTTATGTATTGTCCAGGTCTGATATTTAAACTGGACAAATCTCGCCACATTGTCAATTTCGTCGTTCCTGTCCCATCTTCCAAGCAAATTGATTTTATGGGTACCTCTGTACCATATACCGATACTGTTTTTATTGCGTCTTCCTGTAAAATAACCATACAAGCATTTTATCTTTTTAATCTTTTTATTTTATGTTTACTTATCAGATTTTCATTATTTGGAAAGTAATACTTAGGGGTGGAATATTTTTGAATTGGGTGAGAAAATGTGTACTGTTTACTTATATAACGGTTTTCCCAATTATAACAGGTATATGAATGTTCACATCACATCAATGAACAAAAAAACAGGTTTTTATCAATTTATAATAGAACTTAATTTATAATAGAACTTTAAAACGATTATCAGTATTGTGACAAGGATTGTCAATATCAAATTTTTATAGTTTATTACTTGCAAAAGTACAAATTCTGAGACAGTATATATATAGTCAAACATAAAATATAGGAAATATTAAAAGTATAAGGAAAGTTACTTGACATTGAGTAACAAAAAAATAATATACAGAGATAAACAAAATAATAGTAATTCACTTCCAAAATTGCTTAATTAAGGTTGTTGAGATTACACAGACAAACTAAAATAAAGATTCAAATAACTTTGTAATTATATAACATATCTTTATATGTTACAAGTATTATTGTATCTCATATCATTAATAAACAGTTTATAAAGATTTCCTTTTTACATGTTCTATTTCTATAGTTTTTCAAATTTGTCTTTTATAGAAGTTGCTAATATTGATAAAAAAAACTTTTATTATTAGCTATATAAGGTGTAACATAACAGGAATGGGGTTTAAACCATTTCTACCATCATCAAACCCATCACGATAGTTTGAAAACATATTAATAAAATCTTACCTGTAATATTTTACCTGCAACAGAACATGTCTTTTTTGCAGGAGAGGCAAGAGCTTCTATAATTGTAACTTGCTCAGCAGGTGGTGGGAAAACGATGGTTTGTCCCATTGTCTCATGATTTTCCGGGACCTCAAAGGGCGCCGACATGAAAACTTTTGAGTTTCTGGTTATTACTAGCGATGAAGAGCCTTGATCATTTCTTCTGACAGTTTCTCGCAGACTTACACACTGTCCAACCTGTATGAATAAAGAATTAGTCAATTTTTAACAACTTTCATAGAACAAGTAACAATTTCCATTATCCATAAATACAAATGAGGTTAGTCTACAATTTTGGTGATTTAAAATCAATTGTATTTGATTATTTGATTCTGAAGTTTTCCTTCCATTAAGTTGTAAATGTCATCAACTGATAGAATTATGATCAGTGTGATTGTTTTGGAAAAGTCTTAACATGTACATGTAGGTTCACAGCTTGTTGTTCCCTACTGTATATGATTCTGTTGACTATTTTTTTTGGAACATTTGATATCTTTCATTTTATAAGGATTTATACTGATTAAAATCAAGATACAGATTTAGCACAATGCATCTGAAGCAGCAAATACATATTGAAATATTTATCCAATTGCAGCAGAACACTAAAAAAACCTGTTGTGACAATAGAGTATTGACAAAATAAGCAATTTCTTATTAAGCGTTTTTTCCGTTTGTTACAAGTTTACAGTGAACCCTCGTTTATCCGGACCCCGATTATCCAAATGTCTTGCAATCCGAACAAAATTGTAAGGGAACGGAATGATTCGACCAGTTTATTGCACATGACTTTTGAAAACATTGTGGGTAAAGGAGAAATTGCTCGTGACGAGCAATTTCTCCTTTTCCCACAATGTTTTCTGCCATATCAGAAGATTATCTTTGAATTTCATCACGTTTTGATATGTCTTCTGCAAACTCTTTCAATTTGGGACGGTCGACAATTTGGCGTTTGCTAAAGGGTTATAAGTATATACCGCTCATACAGACCGTTTATGTCTTAATGTGAATAAGAACATGCTTTGCTTCATTAGTCCGGATTATTCGGTAAACCGGACGTTTTGTTGGGAACGGACGTGTTCGGATAAACGAGGGTTCACTGTAATTGAAAGTGATTCAAAGATATTTTAAGTATTATACTAAATATTAATATTGTCTGCAGTTGTTTCAGGTTGAACTAGTCAAAGATTTGTATAATGATATAACTTAAAATTATTATTAAAAATAATAAGAATTATATCTTACTTTGAAGTACCGGAACTTCCCCTGGTCATAAATGATGACTTTTACTACTTGGTCACCATCACTAACAGCGACGTTGAGACACTGTTTTTCTTCTTTGTCTCTCCCTCTATACGTAATGGTTTCCCCTACAGCTACAACCATACATTTAATGGCCTTACTGTAAGGGCCAGACCCCTTGCCACTGAAGGCTTCCTTAATTGGAGTAGATGTCATCTGAAAATATAAGATAATTTGTTTTCAACGCCTTCTGAATATATTGGTAAAGGAAAATGCATTCTATGAACATAGAAAATACAAATTGTTTCTACTGTTTGATAGTAATATTAAAAAAGTATAATGTTTTTGTTCTAACCATTAAATTCTCTGTTTGATTTATCCTGACGTTTTATATTAATTGTTTGATTTATCCTGCTGTTTTATATTAATGTATGTTAGAGTAATGAGTTTTTAGCAAATAGTTAATATGATTTAAAAGAAAATTAATGGAATTCATTTAACAGAAAATAACACATTAGTTTAAAAAATGCCAAATCCCTAGACAACTAAAATGATTATTAAATGTAATTCATGATGAAAGTGTTAGAAACAGTGGTTTGTGATCAGAATAATATGGTTCTAGAACACCAAAGTTTACGACAGTTTCCATACAGATATTGGTGTATATATGGTCTATCCATGAACAATAATCTGTTGTAACAGATGTCTGTAATTTGCGTAATTGTAAAGTTTGTTGTATAACATCAGAGTAGGATCTTTTTTCCTCACTACTAAAATTGAAATCTCCCATCAAAACTAGCTTTTTATTGCTAGTGGTAGGAAGATATCTAGAAACATGGTCTGATATGCAGGACATAATATTTGCAATATTTGAAATTTTGACAGCCCATGGCGGAATATACATGAAGCAAACTGCAAGCTCATTTCTGATACCTACAAGTATGAATTCAATTCCAAACTCACAGGCTGACAAAAGCAGGTCAACACTTAGTGAGTTTTTAAAATAAATTGCAAGACCATGTGGTGCCTTCTCAAAATCTGCAGCAATAACATTATAACCTTCTAATTGAAACTTTTGATTTGCTATGACTGACTATCTTGTTTCAACTAAACCTATCATATCAGAGCACAACATATTCTCTTCCTGTTTGAAATTTTCAAAGTGTTTATGCAATGATCGGCAATTGTGGAAGCAAATTGTTGTTACCATAGAATCAAATAAGCTTAAGTCAGGAAGTATGTTGGGTATTTTCCTTTCTGGTCTTAGTCTTTCCATTTCAAGAACTACTTCTGAAGAAATGCTTATTTTTGACTCATTCAATTCTGCAATGTGAACTCCAGCCAAATTAGTTACTCT
>OX401410.1:27400946-27416439 GCA_947846245.1 Cerastoderma edule
GAACCTGTGTGTCTATCTCAACCTGAAACATATCAATAATCATGTTCTTTTGAATAAATCTCCAAAACAGTCTACTCTTTTCCCCCTTTGTTATAGTTTATTATTTTCCTTCATAATGTAAGATCTAGTTTGTCTTCTACATAATTGCCCGAATCTCCTAGATCCCTTCTCTGTGAATGGCTCCAAAATA
Source organism: Cerastoderma edule (assembly GCA_947846245.1). NCBI lineage: Eukaryota > Metazoa > Mollusca > Bivalvia > Cardiida > Cardiidae > Cerastoderma > Cerastoderma edule. Next base: position 27,401,137 of record OX401410.1, read on the forward strand.
TCTTTCCTTATCAACCTAATTATAACAGTACTCTTAAAACAGTGTTAATAGGCCTTTTCAGAAACTGTTGTTATCTCCCTTTGTAAAAAAAACGGTCTCATTCGGAACATCTCGACTTCCGGGTATTAAAATTTGGATGAAAATGGCTGACAAAGACGAAGAAAACAATCGATATCTATCAGATTTGGAAATTGATAAGTTACAAGTACCGAAATTGAAGAATTACCTGCGCGAACACCAACAGAATGTTTCCGGCAATAAGTCTACGTTATTATTAAGAGCCAAAGGTGTGAGGGAGCTAGATGTAGTGACTGTAAAGGATGCGGACGTAACCTTCAAGAGAAGAAAAGTTGAAAAATTAGTGACACCGCTGGGTGAAAAGCTACCTCACCCGAGAGAACTAAAAGACTGGACAAATGACTTGTCGGATGTTCCTATGTTTAGTGATGATGATATTTACAATTACTTCGTGTTAAAGATGAAAACAAAGAAGCAGTTACGTGCAAAAGTGTATTACGCTGACCGACATGTGCATGGGATTTTCTATCATGGGATTGATGACAAATGTGAACATTCGTTTGTGAAAGCCAAGGTTATACCATCGTTGCCATGTGTCATTGTAAAGAACAACCCTGACCATGATGTTTGGCTTTGTTTATCAAAGGTGACTGGTCAAGTTCATTCTGCAGAATGTGATTGTACTGCTGGGTAAGTGTTCAATAACAAGTTTTATTGCTCTCTCTTTTTTCTAAACTTGGGCTCTGTTTATACATGCACTATGCTACACTCTGTTAATGGCATTCCTATACCAAAAACTCTATATACATCATTGTTAAAGAGGGAATCAGACATTAGGGTGTAATAAACATTTAAATTTTGATATTCACACTCCTTCTCATTATACCAAAGAATAAATCAGGGCTTTTCCCAGGCCTTTATTGCTTGTCACTTCGACATTTATTTCCGATTGTCTCCATCCATGCAACATTCTATAATCTTGCCACCAAGCCTTAATTCCAATGCGTCTACTCATGGGTATTGCATATGCTTGTAACTGTATTAAAACACTATTATCTCTGTGACTAACACATTCTCACCTTTCGTGAGGCTTGTTAGTCACCTTCTTTGCGCATGTCCTAAGTCCAGAATTTGGATTGATCATTTAACAGTGTTTATTCTAGGCTGTGTAAGTTTGGGATTCCCCATTTGTTTTAAGGGGTTCCCCATACTTTGTTGATCAGTGAAAATAAAACGCTCCCACTAAAAATAATTTGCAATCAACAATCAGGATACTAGCACCAAAAATGGCGTAGAAACATTACTGATTAAGAAGGGGTAGGTCTGATAAATAATCAGTGATTTTGTTCAGTCTTTCCATCCTGTGACCCAATTTCTGAAGCATTTTCCTGCTGCTCTAATTGATTTTCTACTGCTTAATTAGAGAAGATGTAAAAAATGCCTGTATAGTGAAATGTTCTGTTCTGCAATTTTATTGTGTAAAAAAGAAACAAGAGTCACATTTAAGTTGTGGTTTTTAATTCAACAATAAAAATGGACTTCCTGTACCAAAACATGAGTTTGTTTCTTTAAATGATAATTACCACTGCAGATCTATGGTTGAAGGCTTACACATTTGTGATTGTGGTGTTGGAGTTGCTTATTCCTGTGTGAGTTTTAGTCTGTGTGTCAATGAAATATTGATTTGCTTCAAATACCTTTCAAATGATGTAGCTTTCTAACTTTCAAGTATATTTATTTACTAAAGCTTTACTTTTTTTATCTTCATTAGGAGTGGAGAAGCCTGTAACCACATTGGGGCGCTGATGTATGCACTAGCTGACATATCCACAAAGAAGAGAGACGGAACACTCGCATCAACTTCCAAGAAATGTGTTTGGGATCAGTTCAACAATCCCCGCAAGAGGAAGCTGACACCAAAGAGGTCAAGTGAACTGAAGTTCAGGAAGTACAGCCACGTTAGTGACTTATCGGCTACAACAGAAAAGAAAGCCACGAGAAAGGTACTCTTCAGTAGTTCAGTGAATGAGGAGAGATTCCGAGCCCAGTTAGCTGTATGTAATCCTTCAGCAGGCTGGTTGCTTAACTTTGTAGACAGCAAAAAAGAAGAAGAGGTGCCACAATTTATAGACATTGTGTTCAATTACAAGGATAGTGTTAATCTACAAAGTGAAGATGTACAGAAATCAATGGCGGAAGTGGTGAACCTGCTCAAATTATCTAAAGATGAGTGTGAGACTATCGAGCATCTAACAAGAGGCCAGGGAAAAAATGATGTTTGGCTACAGGAGAGGAAGACCCGTATAACCGCATCTAACTTTGGTGAGGTGGTGACCAGGAAGCCTGAAGCACCCCCTGAGGGAACAGTGAAGCGAATGCTCTATTCGAACTTCAGTAGTAGATTTGTACAGTGGGGACTAAAGCATGAACCAGCAGCCAGGAGAAAATATGTGAACAACATGAGGAAAAGCTATCCCGATGTGAAAGTCAGGCAATGTGGTTTGTTGGTTAGTTGTGCGACTCCATATCTTGGTGCTAGTCCAGACGGGCTTATTAACTACACTGACAATGGACAGCATATGAGTGGCGTTTTGGAGGTGAAATGCCCGGCCTCTGATAAGTGGAGAAGAATAGCTTCCAGTGAGTGTGCTAAAGATCCAGATTTCTACTGCTGTCTGAATCCTGAGACTGGTGCATGTACATTGAAAACATCACACAAGTATTACTACCAGGTTCAGGGACAAATGGCGCTAAGTGGAAAAAAGTGGTGTGATTTTGTTGTTTGGACACTGGGTGGATTCTCTGTGGAACGGATCACTTTCAATGAGGAACACTGGTCGACCATGCTGGCAAAACTTAGGGATTTTTACCAAAGTGCTTTAGTTGTTGAGCTTTTCAGCAGGAGGGTGCAACGTGGCTTGAAGCTCTTCTAGTAACAAAATGATGTTATGAAATATTGTATCTCTACATCGTGATCAGTGTAGCTTTAGATAAGACTGCACTCAGTAGGTCTCGTAACTAATAATGATGTTAATTTCAAAAATGCATGTAGCTATCGCATATTCATTGTATATTAAAAATGTAGTTTAGTAAATGCTGATGTCAAAATGTAAATATGTTTCAATTAAAAAACTAATGCCGAGGTTTCATGCTCAATGCTATTAATCAATGTTTCTTGTGTCCAAATAATATCATAATGACATTCATACTATGAATTGTTTACTACAATCACTTTACAAGTGGAATTATGCATTACTTCTAAAGGAATATATGCTGTAAAGGGGTATATCAGATTTGACAGTATCAGTGTAAAATGTGAAAATTGGTAATCACTTGATGACTTAGTTCTATTGACTATTGGCATGTGCTACATAGGGTTAGATATTGATTTTGCGGTTTGATGATTTTATGAGATTGTTCTCTTGAAAATCTTGATTGTCACTTGCATGTTGTACTTAATAAATTTTAGTATATGTTACACTGGAGTTTTGTCTCAATTGCCTCTCATGTTAATTATCATTATCAACACTCTCTGTATAAAATGAAAAGCAAGTCTTTATGTATATGAGTAAATATTGGTAAGACAAATCTTACCAATTTTAATCACCAGTTATGTATATAAATGATTTAATATGGCCGTGAGAATGTCAAACATGCTACATTCATTTAAAGGTTAATGGACATTTCTTTCTTCTTTGGCTTATCCTCAACTCTGATTAGATTTAATGCAAAAATTAGATATCAATCCCTCAACAGAAGAGTTTTGGGTTTAAATCCTGGTCACAGAAGGAAATCCTTGCATGCTTGAAAACAATCTTTAAATGTATGTGATTTACAGTTTTACTGCTGAACAAAATGTTTAGGCAATTATATAAAGCCTTCTGGAGATTATCAATTATATTATCATGTCAGTGATTTCTTATAACCTTTTATTCAATAATTTGAATCATCAGTTATGTATATATATGATTTGCTTTTCATTTTACACTGGAAGTGAGTGTAAATTTTGTGGTCATGCCTGTAAAAATAAGTAAAAACAGAATTATCTTATAGCAATTAATCTTTATTACATTTTTATTCATATTGGGTTTTACATCGCATCAACATTATTTCAGTTATGTTGTGATGCCCAACATTAAAAGATGGAGGATGACCCCCATATTCAACTGCCCATAAGAGCTAGTACAGCTGGATAACATCATCCACACTCCATAAGTAGTTGGAGCATTGCGTTTCATGAAAATCAAATAGTCATCGCAGAGATTTGAACCCATATGGAGAAAGGCCATATGATTTAAAGTTCTGTACTACACATTCATTTCAATCAAGCTACAACCCTGATAGCTACATTTAATTAAGTTTCATTCAAACGTACAAAGCCTGTGTTGTTTCAAATAAAATTTCTTTTTATTTTCAAATACCCTCTAAGGTGAACAATTGGCAGCTTTATCTCCTATCATGCTGTAATCAACTTCATGCTTATGCAAACAGGTTGGATCCAGGCCAACCGACAAGTAAATTGGTGGCTGGCATTTGTCTAACATGTTTGCTACTCTGAGTATCTTTCATCACCAAAATTAAACAGATAATAAGGTTTTGGAATGCAGACAACACAAAAATATATTTTTAGAAAATAAACCAGCATTTTAAGGGTTAAAAGAACATACATATATATACATATATATACATCACAATAACTTTACAGTGGCATTTAAATTACTCAGAATCCCAAGTTTCTATATTTAAGACAATAATTCATAAAACATAACTGCATGTACAGTACATCAATATTTCAATTACTGGGACTGATCTCCAGATAGGTTAATAGCAAATAACAAATTAATGAAATAAATTGCCAACAAGTTTTTGCAACCAGTTGGTCAAATACTGGACACCAAATGATGCTTTATACAGAAATTAATGAAGGATGATGATATGCTAACTGACCCTCTTCTAACACCAAAATTGAAAATCTACATCAATATATAAATAAGACTGTTGCACTTATGTTTTTTTGTCAAAGTAATAAACTTCAATGTGATTTATAACAATATATATATATATATAGCAGAGATTGAAAATTCCACTCGCCCGCTCGCATTTGCGAGTGAACTTCGAGGTCGGACGAGCGGAAATTGGACAACGCAAGCCCTGCAGGGCGAGTGCTTTTTTTACAGTTCGGGGATAGAAATCAAGAGCTGATACTGAGAAGTGAACTTATGATACGCAAGCAGAAAGCGCTTAAAATTTGACAGACGATCAAAAGAAATCTGTCAATATATATAAAACCGCATCGCTAATGTAAACAACTGATGACGTCACGGGCACTGTGTTTACTTGGATGCATTTGATTTGTGTAACACGGAGAATATAATACACTTCAAAACAGTTGATCAATTCCGCATTTTATAGCGAAGTCGGTTGTTTTAAAAGTGAAACCTACGCACACAATTATTTGGAAATTAAACTCTATATATTTCGTGTCTACTCTTAAAAAACACCTCTTTCATTGTTTGCTTGGCGAAATGGTGAAATTTATGATTGCTCTGATTCATGGTAAGTAAACCTTGGTTACCAAACAAGCAGCCCTTATATTTTCGTCTTCAAAAATGGAAGGATCGATACTAAAATTTCTCCAAGGAGGTAGGGACCATGAAAAAAAGGAAGAAGAAAATGGTAGTAAGACAAGTTCATCAAAAGATGTGAAGAAATTTCAATAAATGATAAAGTTGACTAAACAATGTTTTAATTTTATTTCCACAATTTTATTCACATTCAATAAAACAGGCAAGGTCAGCAGAGTCATCCGTTTTTTTTTCTCCTGAAAATGCAGGGCAAGTGGCTATGGTTGCAGGGCGAGTGAATTCCATGAACCACTTGCCCTGTAGGGCGAGTGGCTCTAAAAATATTTTTCAATACCTGTATAGTCCCTTCAAAGTGTTTAACCCTTCACCAAATGTCAAATTTTCTATCCCAAATTGAAAGAGTTTGCAGACGACATTTCAAAACATGATAAAATTGAAAAGTAATGTTCTGATAGGGCAGAAAACATGGTGGGGAAAGGAGAAATTGCTTGTTAAATGTAATTTCTCCTTTTCCCATTATGTTTTCAAGTGTCGTCTGCAACAATCTGGTAAAATGTCATTTTTGTTTTGTAATGAATAGTCCTTTCAAAGTGCTTAAGACTTAAGTATTTCAATAAATCACAGTAAGTTCTTAACATGTAGAGCACTTAATATATCATACAGTTGTGACTTCTCAGCAGCATACAACATGTATGTATTTTGCATGTTTGCTTATCCCTAAATCTTTGTATACCTATGTCAATTCACTCCTAATACAAAATCTTTCCTGGACTTATTGCATCAGCTCTCTCAATATTAACTTATCATTCTTAACAAATCTCACTTTGGCACTAATGGTGGCAAAAGGTTTGTCAAACTTACACATATTCTCCAAATCTTAGATGCCTGTGAGGCCATTGTAATTGGCATTGTGCCTTGAAGTATTCGATAGTTCTTAATGCGCTCCATTTCTCTTTCTACATGAATTCTAAGGTTGGCGATTGATTTTGTCCTCTCCACTTCATGTGGCAAAAACTGCTTCTTCTTTGACTTAAACGGAGGAATAATGAGTTCAACGCCTTTTGGAGCGGTGATGTCAGAGATGAGAAATCCTTTATCTACCATGATGGCATCACCTTTCTCACATAAATCCACAAGTCCAGATTTGATGGTGATCTGCTTATCACTGATGCTGCCTGGATAGAGGTCGGATACGAAAGTGACAATTCCAGCTGGACTTATACCAATTAGGGACTTCCACGTCATATTCGACTTGTAGTCACTGTACATGAGGGACTTCAATTGTAGGGAACATGGTGTCTCTGTCCTTATTTCAGTACAGTCCAAAATCACACGGCACTTGGGATATTTCTTGAGGAATTGATTAGGCATGGTATCCATGATGGTTTTTTTTGATGGCCATTTCACTAAAAAACATAAACTCATATCCAAATAGTCAATCCACCTGTTCAAAATGGAGCTACATGCTCCCACAGATATTAACCACCTTTCTGCCAAATCTTCTACTAACAGCCCAAGTCTTAGACGCATAAGAACCATAAAGAACTCATCTATGAGCTGTAGGGACTTTGGTCGGCCTGTCGTACACTCCTTCATACCACCTTTCAATTCATTAAATAAACATTTGAAGTTTGTGGCATTTGGAACACCTGTGTAGAACAGCACCTTCCCATCACTGTCTGCTATGTCCTCTATTGTTAAAGATGGCCTTTTCACTTGAGTGCCTACGGAAGCAGTAGATGTACATGTTGGTGTCTGCGTGTATGTAGAATTTGGATTTGAGTTGGTAGAATTTGGCATCCTGTGCTCGTCTGTTTGCGTTCCTACAGAAACCATGTCTGGCGTTGTCTGCTCTGACTGATGACGGATCCTGGATGGCTTTGGCTTGCAGTTACTGTAGTCATGGAACTGAAATATTTATATATTTGATACTATAACACACACTCTTAGCCAACATAAGTGATCTGCCAGAATTTTCAGTTTTCAACTGTCATGTATGTATGTATAGATTACATGAGCAGCCACAGAGGGTGCTAGAGCCCTTCACTGAAAGCTTTTTTAAAATCAACTAATGAACAGTTTAAATGGTGTTTATAAATGATAGACATAATTCAAATCCTGATTAGTTTAGAAAATAACAATTCATTCTTTGAACAGCGGCTAAAGGATTTTGTTCTCTAATAACTGACATTTTCAAGCCAGACATTTTTTTGGGAATAAACACCAGGTCAACTTCCTTGAATCCAGTTATAATGAAATGTAACATCTCAATAAGGAAAATTAGGAACTGTATTCAACATCATTACAAGAGTGACTTTGAAAGGCTTATAAAAAACGAGCTTCCTTCAAGAATTACACTTGGTATAAGAAAACACTTTGATATCAAAGGGATACACTATTTCATGATTGATTGAATAAATACCTTTAGTGAAATATCCAGTAGAGATACATCAGTGCCAATATGTAGCCCTATCGTCTCACTTTCCAAGCTCAGGTCAGGTGAACGGTTCTCGAGAACGATTTCTTTCTCACATTCCATTTCAACATCAACCGATACAGTATTCAAATCATGTACTTCTGGGTCTGTGGCAACAGAGTTCTTGTTTGTATTTGGAATATTTGTAAGATCAACCATTTTATGTAAAATAAAAAGAAACTGTTAGAATATAAAAAGATGTGTCTTTAAGATTAAATCCACATGATTTGAGTCAATCCGGCTTCAAATATAGCATTATTGATTCCTGTCTATGCTGTAATTTTTTTTTTTTCAAACAAAATGACCAGTATAATATTGCATTAGAACTGCTTAAAATACTGACTAGGCAAATAACACAAATAACTTGTAGGAGACAACTTGGAAAAGATGATAAAATCCTTGAAGTAATTAGGCAATAAAAACTGTTGTTTGATAGGATAAAGAAGGTGGTTTGAAATTGTGGCTTGGCTAGAAACAATGCATTTGCCCAAGCTATACATCAAGCAAATACTAAGTGTGTATTCATTATTAAAAGGGACCCATTTAACATTCTGTCAATAATATATGATAAAAAGTATCCATGTATAGTTAAGTTATCAAAACAATAATGCATAAGAAAAAAATCTTCTACTGGTGTACCCGAATTCTGTGGTACTTGATGGTATCACAAATAACAGAAAGGAAGAAAACTTGGCTGTCAACATTCAGCTTTTCTAACATATTTCATTTTTCATTTACGATTTGCTCATCATTATTTCAAAATGGAGAACAGAATTGCTCAATGCGACCTAAATTAATTGGGTCACTGGTGGCAATTTTTATTTTTGAGGTCTTATATTACCCTATTCCCGTGGTATTCAGGTTAAACACAATTTTTAAGTAGATCTATTAGCCCAAATTAATTGGGGTGAAACATAATAGGAACAAATCCTGAAAAATGGGTCATGTCTGATCCAGGAATGGTAAAGAATTGCAGACGAACTGAAAGGATTTATTGAGGGTTGAGTAAGAAGTGTGAAAATATTGGGGAATTTTGGAGTTCTCAGAACTTCTGTGAATATGAGGAGCAATTCATTGGATTTTATTGGTTTTCTTTCCAGAAAAAAATGATTCATTCTTACCTCTTTTGAGTTTTTACACTGGGCTGCGAAACTAGGTCAGGTTTGTTTGTTTATAGATGCAGTTTGATGTTATGCAAATACCAGTTAGGAATACCACGAGATTAGGGGAATATACATGATAACAATTGACCAATACATGTATTTACTTACCGAAAGTTTGTAAATCTTTTCACCACCCGATGCCGTTGGGAAAATACATGGAAGAGGGTTTTCTGGCGTAGGCCCTGACCGTCCAAAGAAATGCACTCCACAAAGTCTTGATTGATCATAGTTTATAAACACAAAGTTGGGACGTGCATTCCTGCACCGTTGTATCCAAATTTTTCTCCGCTTCAGATCAGAAGGAAATCTATGAATTGATACTTTGTTCTTCTGTACAACTTTTCCACTGTAGTTTTGACAAACACAACAATATCGAGGACTTGAAGGCATTGTTTAAATATACGCTGCGGGTTTTCGATGTTTACCTCTATACCTCTTTATATCAAACAGCTGATTTTAATACCCGGAAGTCTTAAACCGGAAGCTAGCGAAAATTTCGTATCTCCGATTAAGAGTTCTCAAGGGCAGATAACAACAGTTTCTGAAAAGGCCTATAGTTACAGACAGGGATCAGGAAATCTCTGAATCCCAATTGGCCCAATTACCCCCCCCCACCCACCCACCCCAGAAAAAAAAAATTAATTCCTTTCATACATCTCACCATAGTTAATGCTAAATGTGAAAGATTTAAACAAACCTTTCATTTGGGTGGGTTAACATTAAGTATAAACTTAATGTTTATGTATTCTTAGTTCCAATAATCACATTAAAATTGTCCATTCCAAATGAAAGGTAAACATGACCTGAGGTCTACTTGTTTTAAACTCTTCAAGAGTCCCTTTGGTGATTCCCCTGATGTTCTATAAAGTTATTCAATGTTTAAAAATTGTGTTGCATCAGCGTGTGAAAAAAGTTTGAAATATCATCACACTTTACACATTAAAACTCTTTGATGTCTAGCAATCTAACAAGTACAATGTAACTTTACACTTCGGACTGAATGTGCATAAATTGAACGGTTTTCGAGGAATGAGGGTGTCACATGTACTTCACAATCAAGCGGGCCTATCTGTTTAAGGTAGCAGTACACACTAATGGGCCTTCGTTTGGGACGGCAGGTGCACGTCTGTTAAGTCTCGCCTCACTGAGTCGCGAAAACAATACGGACGAAAGCAATATTTACACACCAAATGCATATTGCCTGTGGCTCTCTAAAAATATGAAAAGAAAATCTGAACAGTTATCATAAACCTTATTCCTTGAGCAATAACCGGTCATGAACGTGGCAAAAAATCATGTGTCCGAGGCCCAATTTTGACACATTTTCAACTTCTATACAGAATTCCCTGCGAATACAGGAGGTCCATCGCCACTGTTTGCGCTTTCCACACAGTCTAGGCATACAACTTATCCACAGAAAAGTGGTGCACGACCATGAAGATTTTTTGCTATCGTCCAATGTATGTACCCACCTGAAAAACGCACTATTTTGACGCCCTTTTCGGTGTTTTTCCCAAGCAGCCGATAAGTTCCAATATTGACACTTCCAATACAGAAATGTGTGTAACCAGCATATTCGTATTATTCAATATACCCTAATGAAACTTTATAATAACATTTACATTCAATAAAAAGCATAACAATGTCTCAGCACTGCTTATTATCAAGAATTTCTCCTTCAAACGGGTTGGAAGGCCCTACCAATTCGAAACTAAAGGTCAATTAGTGTTTACTGCCCCCTTTACAATTAAGCCCCCACTCATACGCGTCTCGGGCATTGTTTGACACGGGGATAACAATTAAAGGATTTATTATGTGATTCTTGAGGTATTGCTAGGTGTGTAAAGTGTCATATCCGTCTATTATCCGACCAATTTTTTCATCAAATCTCAACTTGTAACCAGTCCAGTAAAACCAAAATCTGTCCCAAACTGACAAAACCAGCATTTTCCTGATCCCTGGTTACAGATATTATCACATCTTTAAATAGAAAAACAAAATAAAAAAAGGGTTTTTCCCCAATTCTGAGAATAATTGTTGTCAAATTTGATAGCCATTTTCCTCAAAAATATGATCAGTAATTCGATTATTATGCCTTCATTCCAATGCTTCAAGTTATTACGATGTTGCAATATCTTGTTGGCCTCAGTCAAAGAAGGTAAAAAATTAACCAGGTAAACAACATCTTAACTGTTCATAACAAAAGAAAACGGTTTTGTATCCCCATAGTGAAAGTTTATTGACATTTTTAGGTTAGATAAAATTGGTGATTTGGATACTGTCCCTTACAAGCACTATGGCAATCACGTGCATTCTCGTGAATTTTCAAAACTGTTGAAGTTGAATGACTTTTTAAAACATTTTCCTTTTTTCATCCCCTTATTTAAACAACGTCAAAGTAATCAATTCCTATCTTATATAAGGATTTGTAATTTTTCCAAAAATGTCGTGTATTACACATGCGTTATAAAGAAAAGAGAGGAAATATTGATAAGTACCCCACCCACTTTGATGAACCTAACAAGATTCGGGCATAAACATGTGCTGGTACTCCAAGTAAAAGCGCTGACCAAATTAGCATTATCAGAGTTTCCATAGTACAACTTATTCTATGCCTTTGATAATCAGTGTATATATTCGTTAAATATGTCATCTGTTTTCTATATCTTCATCCCAAAAGCAGAGTTTCTTACCTTTTTATTTCACAGACAAACGGCGGCCATTGTTAAGTTGTGATTTTTTTCAAAAAGGAACTACGTCATCAAATAAATCGGTCACATGATCAAACTCGAATGTCGTATGCCGGGTCAAGATTCAGATTGATGCTGTGCGAATTATTATTGTAGCCGGTGCATTAAAAGACAACAATTTATCCGTCTATAGTTTTAATGAACGATATAATTATGTAGAGAAAGTCTGAAAATAGACATAAAACACCCTAAGTATATGTAACGGGTCAACATACCGTTATTGTTTAAAATGAATTATACGAACAGTCATCATTTAGCTAAACCAATATGCTTAAGAATCACTTATGTTTAAACATAGGCGTAGGAGCCGGGGGGGCCAGGGGGCGGCCCCCCCAATATCCAGACCGGGAGGGGGGCAGACTATACTTTGCCCCCCCCCCCCCAATATTCACAATGGCAAATGAAGATATTTGAAAAGAAAAAGAAAAGAAACGAAATTTAACAGCAGAATAAAAATAAATGTGTATTTTTGTGCTTTATCTAATTCCAATTCGCCTTTTGTAACGTACAATAACCAAAATCTTTTTGACGTCATCATCGCAAATGACAATCTGAACACATCGGATTTATCCAACGAAAACTCATCTCACAAAAATACCCGGGAAGTCTTGATTGACAAACACAATGGTGTAATAGAATTTGTTCTAAGGAGTCAGACTCAATATTGTCTTCAATTGTTAGCTAAAGCTTGAAAAATAATTTATTCTCGTTATTGCAGTGGATGAATCCGTGGCTGTGACAGTCTGGTCTCTGCAACTTTTTGTTTAAATCAATACATTTGATTTCCGCGTGAAATCGAGACCTGGCATATCCCTTTTTTTTCTTTTTTTTCAAACGCTTTCTTGTAATTCTCATAATGTTATTGAATTTGTAAATACATGAAGAGTCTTTAAAAAGTTTAGGAACATTTATTCTTAGACCGGTCTTCATCTGAAGTTGCCCCCCCCCCACCCCCAATGTTGAAAACGCTCCTACGCCTATGTTAAAAGTTACGATCATTCCAGAATTTACAATAAGGAAATGTAAATTAGCTTACCACCCCGCCAAGGTTTTGAGTCAGAATGATTGAATACAGTAAAAAACGGAACGCACTATAACTCTCTCATGCCCACTTTCGCACATGATTCTCCATTCACTCGTGCAAACACACACTCTCATGCAAAATGCTTACGCACACATATCATCACATTCACCATAAAAGCATTTCATTCCTTTCCAAACATACGAGGCCAAAGGAGGAAAAGGTACAATATGGTATTTTACAATATACCATCACAGGGGCTCCCCACAGGAACTACACCTGGTTACATTAGCAAAGTGCTGAAAGTATAGAGTGCACGAACCAATGTACCAATTCTGTTTTCTTCTTCTCTGCCAAACGATGTATATGTAATCAAGATTCGTTGCCCGACATTTCAACTTAACATAGGCGTAGGAGCGTTTTCAACATATGGGGGGGGGGGCACTTCAGATAAGGACATAGGCGTAGGAGCGTTTTCAACATTGGGGGGCGGGGGGGGGCAACTTCAGATGAGGACCGGTCTAAGAATAAATGTTCCTAAACTTTCTCATGACTGATCATGCGTCTACAAATTCAATATCATTGAATGAATTAAAAGAAAGCGTATGAAATTGTGTATCTTAGTTAAGACAAAATAACCAAAAGAAAAAGAAAATAGGATAGGCCAAGATTCGATCTCACGCGGAAAGCGTATTGTACTGATACCAATTAAAAGTGACAGCCACCATTTGGGAAAAGGAAAAATTTCTCGTTACGAGCAATTCCTCTTTTTCCAACAATGTTTTCCAGACTTCTCTGCAACAAACTGGTCAAATGTCGTTATTGTTTGGTAATGGGTTAAAGTATAACAAACTGGTCAAATATCGTTATTGTTTGGTAACGGGTTAAAGCAAAACTTCGAAGGATCCATCTCGCAGATTGAACTCTGTACGTAACAAAAGTTAGAATTGGGATTCAATCATTATTCGTCCCTGAAAAATTACCATTTTAAAGTTTTTTTTCTAAAGTTTCTGAGACTGGTATCTTTCTTTCAACAAAGGTGAAACGAGCGTTCATGCCTTCCAACTCTTGCCATTTTCGATGATTTCGCAAGACGGAAATAAGGTTATTACATGCACAATCAAATAGTTGTAAGATCAACATAATGGCAATATGTTGATGATGTCTAAATATTTCACCGTTTATTTATGGTTTTATCATTATTTGCGAAATAAAACATTCATACCGTTTACTGTTTCAGCAACATAAATGTGTAAAATCTCCACCACAAGATTATGAAAGCGGATGGTAAGTGTATTAAAGATCAGGGGCCCGTTTTACTAAACAACTTACGGAAAATGTTTGCGTAAGTCATAATTGATTAACATGGATAATATCTTCAATGAAAGTACAATATTGCAATGTGACACGTCATTGGAAGCGTCTCCGAGAGACGATTCCAATGATGTGTTACTTTACATTATTGCTTTGCCAAATATTGAAATAAAAGGACTTGTTGTTTTAGACTTACGCAAATCTTAAGCGTAAACTGTTTAGTAAAACGGGCCCCTAGTATGTATTTATTGCTTCATCTCTAGAAAGCAATCTATCCTTTAAGTCTAAATCCTAAGTTTGTTTTCGATATAAAGTGTAGTGAGCATTCGCGCCTGTCAGCGGTTCTGTAACGGAACAGCCGGGTTTATAAATAAACGTAGGAACCCATTCTCGTATACCCTGCTAATGTCACGTGACCTGAGCGGTCAAACGTTTCCGAAGACCCACGCGACGATGATATCTAGAAATAGCACCTGTTTTTCTATGTTCATCTATTTGTCTACGAAATAGACCACGTTGAACGGTCACCAATATCAGAAACAATGTGACAGCGTTTCTTGGTACCGTTTTACTAAAATTAAGTGTTCCTGTGTTCTTGCCATGGAACCGAACCAGCTTCCGATATGAAGTAATCCCCGTGTTAGTTTCTTTGTTGATTTCCAAGGTTTTGGTCTACGTTGCTGCCAACATCTCCTCCCGCGTCCACTAGTTGACTTCCCTCTCGCCATACCCCGGGTACTAGGGCTTGGTTCTGGTCCTCTTGGTCGGCATTGGCTGGTACTCTCCTCTCGCCATACCCCGGGTACTAGGGCTTGGTTCTGGTCCTCTTGGTCGGCATTGGCTGGTACTCTCCTCTCGCCATACCGGGTACTAGGGCTTGGTTCTGGTCCCCTGGTCTACATTGCGGCCAGTATGTCCGCCTCAGTCCACTTCTCGCCATACCCGGGTACTTGGGCTTGGTTCTGGTCCCCTGGTC